>JAQIWE010003412.1:0-11849 GCA_034698565.1 Campodea plusiochaeta | reverse complement strand
GACAAATGGTCTTCGAGTCTACGAAGCCCTGAGTGGTATTTCCGATACACTTCCCTTTATGGTCTGGAAATAGCACTAAGGGCTTTGTGGATCCCGTAACTACTGCCGCAGTACTCTGGAAGGCGCAAAGATAGTTAGAATATCAGTTCTTAAAATAATAGATCCAGTATTAATATTCTTGTTACCAATAATAATATGTTACCCAAGGTTCGCAATGTCATTGCAGTTTTTATAAAATTCGCCACCATTAGTTACATAGATTTCATTTACGAGGGACGAACATTATGTAGTATTTTAGTGTTCAATCTGTAATATTTATAGCAATAATATTTTTACTTTATATGGTCTAAAATTTTGTCTAAAGTAATGAAATATTGAGAGTATAGAGAAAGTGCATTACTGTACATTATGAATATTTTGTTTATCATTAGTCCTGTCTTCTCGTAATTACAAAAACTTGAAATTTATAATAATTACGTCAAAATCAGAAAAAAAGAAACATAGATTTATCATTGAGCGAAAATAACGGAATGGAATAATAATATATTCCAGTATTGTTTTAGCGTGAAGTGTTTAATTACAATACTATTATGCCCATATTTCTTAAGTTTGACGCGAATTCTCTTTTCATGTTTCAGTTTGGTTACCCTTTTCAAGGATTTGAAATGAGAAAAATATACAGATCAAAAGAGTGATAAGGCTATCTTAAAGCTGCTAGTTGACTTTTATAAACCAGAACATCACTAACCGAATTGAATGAATTGAATGACGTCCAAAGCTTACGATATTGTAATTTATTTATATCTTAATATTATCCTGCTCTTTGTATCTAAATAACTCAATTGCCAATACAGTAACGATCGAACGATTTTTTGTATTTCTTCGTAAATAAATTTATTATACTTGTTTTGAATTTGTTGCTACGAAAAATTAATAATATTATTCTTCCTACTGAGTGAGATGAAGTAGTCGCCCTTCCTTATATTTCATAGGAAGTTTAGAAATTCATGTGGTGTGGTCAAACGACATATTGACGTATATCCCACAACTTTCAAAGTAAAATTAATATTTGCTACCTACGTGAAACTATGATATTAAACATTATAATATTATCATGCACGGTATCAAATATTTTGGAGAAATGTTAGATTATAACAGACATGAAATAAAATGATAAGTACTGATCAACTTTAAAACAGCGTATCGGATCAAAATTTTAATTTCCATTAAGTATATTTTATCGGCATAAGCCAAAACACATTCTAAACTATATTCTGCAATAAATGAATATATGAACTTAAATTCAAAACGAGATATTTCCACCTTCGAAATTACAAATTTGTGATGCGAATAGAGGTGTGGATGAGAGAAAGAGAATGAAAAGAGAGAGAAAATAAGTGAAAGAGCAGAACCAAATGTTGGATTGCCTGCGGTACGATAATCACTCTATGTTCGTCTTACTACCCTACTACCTTTAGTCTACTTCGACTTTGGAAAGTTGGACAGTCTACTACTTCACTTCAAAAAGTAGACAATTCACCTTCTCTTCATTTTCATTCGGTGGTTAGGATAGGTTCGTTCAGCACTACGGTTATTCTCTATTATTAATATTATTACTATTATTATTACTAAATACTTTTGCTGTCATTATGTCAGTTTATCGTAATCTCACCATGTGTTCATTAACACTTGATCAGATTATTCAAATAACTATAGTAATTTTATAATAACTAATTCCGTGTTGATTAATTTTACCGATTTATCAGTTGTAATGTCTATTTGTTCTTCCTTGCTTTATTCATAAGCGGTAAACCTGTTTTGATAGAAATTTTGTATTTGTTTTCTCAAGTTGCATCAGATCATTGACCAGTGAGTACGTACAGTATGTGAACTAAGTTTAAAAAAAATCAGCGAAGGAAAAAGTTTTGTTTATTATTTTGGATGCATGGTGTTTGGTTTTCATCTTTTCCCGGGCGTTATGAGTGGTAGAACGTGCTTCAACTTACTTTCGATACCTTTACATATATACACGCAATATTGTAACCCTTGCTCTATTTTCATATTTTTAATTACTATAAATTCCGTAGTGTTTATTTGTGTGTGAAACAACTGTGTGCAAGAACTGTCATTAGTGTTTCAAAAACAATAAGGAAAACCTTAGTGTTATGGTGTGAGGTTGTTTAGTGACTAATTATTACAAGATGCCTAGCAAGACGGATTGTTTATCTTTTGGTAAGTACATTTTTATTTATTGCAAATATGATAAATTTCATATCTATTTAAGTTTCCTTTATTACAATAATTATTTCCAATGTAAAATTTCATTCTTATTACTGAAAGTGAGTGAGAGCAAAACGAAAATTATTTGTTCCGCTATATAAGATACAGCTATATTTTTTATTTAAGCATCACAAACTGCCAGTTAGCCAGTAGAAAACCATTATTTCACGCTATAATATTAAACTTTTGCATAATAAAACGAAATAAATTTCAGCAAGATTGTTCACTTAAAATATGTTGATTTTCCAAGGTTATTGCCTTATTCTGTCATTCATTTCTCCCACGGCAAAATAAGGAAGAAGATGAAACTCATCCCGATGTAAATAAGTATTATTTACTTAATTATTTAACCAACTAAAAAGTACTTGCAAGTAAAATGATAAATGAGCAATTGACAATGGGAAGGTTGATTTTTTGCCATTTAGTTTTGCATCCATCAAAAATGAAAGGTGTTGTCTGAACAAGTAAATTGAGTTGTTGGTTTAAAGTGTAAATAAAATATTGTCGACAAGAACCTCACCTGGAATCAAGTGGCTTATTATAGTGAATTCAAAGTTTATGTTTCTTCTAAGTTATATAAGAGGTTAGTGTTAATTAAGTTTTAAAATAAAGGTTAGCAAAAAGTTCTAGATCTTAATATCACAACTATCATTAGTGACTGCAATAATAATCAACACTTTTGAAACAATTAGAGTGAAGTAATTCAGAGAAGCTAGTACCGAATTGAAAAATCGTCGTCGGTCTAATCTGGTTTCGTACAATCGTAGGATCATATTTATGTTATTGTTAGCATGTTAGGTATTTTAAAACTGTAAAAGGCGAGCTCTGGGAACCTAATATTTTTTAAAACTAAGAACAAAATTTCATTCAGTACGGATATGGAAAATATATTTTTTGTAATAAAAATAATGAAATGAACGTATAGTCGTGTTTCATATTCGGTACTATATGAATAATGAATAGATTTCTTTGGAAAAGTTTTTACATAATTTTAACATTTGTAGTCTTATTGTTTAAATAGAGCACTGTTAATAGTAGCAGCAGTCAGAAAGTATGTATAATGGAGCTTTAGCTACCCTTTTACAGTAAACCTTTTAATGACATGAAAAATACATCAGTCCTTATAGTTTTAAAATAATGTTATTTATGCATTTTAAAAGATTAGTTGTGGAAATGTTATGAGCACTGCTTGGTGTTCAAGGGGAACTTAAATATCGATTTTCAGGAGAACTTCAGATTCAAAATAACTTAACAAGAATTTATTAATACAACTATTATTCTAATAAAATATCTATGTTGATGCTTGTTGCAACATCTTTACTTTTTAAAACAACCGTAAAGAAAGAAATGCTAATAATAGTTTTCATTTTCTAAACCAAGTCACTATACATTTTTCTCAACTTGTTAATCTGTTGTTATCTGTTCAAACATTTATCGAGTATACAAGATAAACGACCTTCATGTAATGAATAATGTAAGTCAACAACATCATTGACCTCATTTAACTCATGCCATCCACATAAACGCAACAAGTGCTTTTACTTATATTCATGTATGAAAAATTACTAAGACCAAACTTTTGCTTTGTTATCATACGAGAGTCATCATTTTCGGGATGAAGGTTTAAGTTTTCAAACATTTTTATATTGCGCTTTTAAGACCGGATCAAGATAGGGCGATGACTTATTTGCATAAGAGGTATATGCACCTATATAGTATGACTCATACAGATATATTATCCAATTCATGTCACTTCTTATAAATGTTTTCACTCGATCCGGCTTGTCAGCATTTTTTTATGAGGATGATTTTGAGAAGGTAATACTGCTGCAGTTGATGTACGAGGTCTGTCAATAAAGTAATGAAATCGACGCTGTAAAATTGTTGATTTTAAACTTACTTAAAAATCCACTTACCACGTTCACGGTTGTTCTCTTGGGATGCCCCGCACGGAGTTTGGTGTTGCTTGAACTACTGATGGTGGTTGTACTGGAAAGATTTGAGTAAAAACAGCTCCTTCAGCGGGTACTTCACAACATTAATTCCATAGGTAACAGTTTCCATATATCAACAACAGTTTCTTTTTTAATTTTTCATGTTAGTAAAGTAGGAAAACTATATGATGTCAGAAGAACAACATTTTTGGACTAAAATTCAATGTGAGGACAGCCACACAAACCACTCACTTGGTTAAAAACCAGGAAGATAAGGGATGATTTTCGAATTGCACATCTTCTCTCATTCAAGGTCCTCAAAGTAATAAATTATTATTGATTGAATATGTAGGAGATACAAATTTCTTATACACGGCACCCTTATGTAAGAAAAAGTAAGGTTTGATCCACGATGGGGTAATTTGCACTTTCTTGCTTTTCGTTATGTCCTGAGTTGTTTTGAGTGATGTCTGTACTCATACTGAGTGTTAGTCCGAAAAAGTTATTTCTTCGGTACTATACAATTTATCTACGTTGCTGAAATGAACCCACGAGTCCCATGAGACAATTTCTTGTATTCAAAATTAAAAAAGAAACTCCACTGTTGATATTCGGAAACTGTTAACTACGAAATTAATGTTGTGACGTACGTGCTGAAGATGCTTTTACTTAACGCTTTCCAGAACAGGCATCAGGAGTTCAAACAACACCAAAATCGGTGTGGCGCATCCCAAGAGCACTACCTTAAACTTGGCAAGTGGATTTTTAATTAAGTTTAAAATCAACGATTTTACAGCGTCAGTCTCATTACTTTATTTACAGACCTCGTACTAGTAGTACTACACATGTAACTGACAATATGGCATTTATATAATATATTAAAAATACATTAACATTGCAGTGGTTTCATGGAAGTTCAAGAGTTTCCTTCTAACCTTGTCTAGACGAGCCCGAGTCTCAAGTTAACACCCGATCGAAACAATCAGGTACATATCCAGGATTTGGAGATGGGAGGGGCTAGCAAGAAATAATTATGTATGTCTTATATATTATTTGTCCCAAGGACGAAGCCTTTCTTTTATTTTTGAGGATGAAATTCTTGAAAGTAACTGAGGAATGACAATCTGAAAAGGAACTTTTGAGAGAAAATGTAAGATCTTTCAATTTTCCTTATTTTAGGAAAAATTTTCATACTATTAGTCGAAATTCTTACAATTAACTTACAATTTTCTTATTTTCCTCTCTGTTTTCCTCCGCTTTCTGAAGTCTTATATGAGCTAGCTCGACTTAACACGAGTCGTTTCTGTGAAAAATCGAATCTTAAGAGAGTCTAGGCCAATAGAGAATTCCTCCAGATTCGAGACTAGTTTGATTCGTTTTCCATAAAATTGAGAAGAACAGCACTAATCATTGTCCTTCAAAACTAAGATTAGCCTAGGATTGACTAAAGAATCTATCATTAAATACGTTTCATATAATACTGAAATAAATAGACTTCGTTATTTTTATCTCCATTTTTAAGAATATGAAACGCAACTTTGATATACTCGAATTTTATACATTAGACTACCAGACATTATAAAATAATCCTACATTAGACTACCAGACATTATAAAATAATTTTAAAACTTTATGACAGTCTGCTGGTATATAACAAGCCAAGTTAGTCAAAACCGATATTTTATTAATTGTTATTATAACATAACTACCGCAGCACATCAGCATCAAAATATTCCAAAATCGTTGTTTTTATTAATAAACCTTAAAAATTCCAAAAATTCAAATAAGCTAACAATTAAAGGTCTAAAATTTTAAAACAAAATATGCATAATAAATACGAATGAAATTTATAAAATGTTTTATTAATAATTGAATATTGTAATATTGATAAGTTAAAATGTTTAAAAGTGTAATTTTATTTTATTCAACATTGATAATAACAAAATGAAGTGTTCTTACCAAACAGTAATATTTTGTCAAAGCCCTCAAAGGTGTCTGTTAACGAACTGCTTCATAAAATATGACATTAAACTAGCACACTTAAAGTTAAACAGTATATTTATATCATATTGTGATAACTAATCAATAACACTGTAATGTGCACCACGTACAACCAGTATATACTCTTCATAAAGCTGTACATCGACACTTAATTCATTCATCCAAATATAATCATAATTAAATTATTTTTCTGAAATTGTTTGTACCTAATTGGAGGAAACGATGATCAATATGATCAAAAGAGATTTCCATGATTTATCAATCCAATGGAAAAAATTGAATGCAAAAGAGTGAATGAAGTTTTAAAAGCAACTGAAACGTGTGGTATAGAATTTCAATAGAATGAATGGTGAATTGGGTCGGATAAGAACTTCATAAAAGAGATTCGTATTTTTAACTTTTTTGATTAGAAAGCCTCCATAAGGTATCTGTGTAGTTAGATATTGACACATTACTATTTCTTCACGCTACTTTTAAAAAAATCTTAAAATATTTGTAGTCTGAAATCCCAGATTTTTATTATGTTTTTTTCTTTCTTATTTATAAATAAAAAAAAATATCTATTACACCTATAAAAACGCTTGTTTCTCTTCCTTATTTTTTATCTCTATCCTAAAAATTAAAAATCCCTCTACAGGATTTTCTGCTATAGCCTTTTTAGGTTTATCTCTCGATCCAGAGCTATCTCAATGACAGGACACACAATACAAAAATGAATATGAGATTCAGAACAAAAAATAAATAAACAGAATTGTCATTTTTCTACAAGAACCAAATAACTTTCTTATTTTTGCAAATAATAATAATATCTATATCTATACTTTCTATTTCTCCGCAGAAATCTCATAAGTCATAACTATTTCAATTGAAATTGTAAGTGTAATAGTAATTTTCCATGAATGACAATAGCTGCGCATGAAAGTGGAAAATACTATCATGATTAGCGCAACTTGAAACCTATTGGTTTCCGCCCCACCCCACACACTAGGCGGGATATTTAGGAAGAGAAAAAGCTCTAGAAGCGTCAGTTATCAAACACGTTGTAGACTATCTACTCCTCATTTTATAACAAAGTGAAATTTTGTCTCTCATTTGCTTCATCAAATTCATTCTTCACACAAAAAAATCTCATTTCCTTTTACTGACATTTTCATTCGAATTACGTGATTACTCTTTATGAAAGTTTTAAAGCAGTGATCGAAAGAAAAGGAATCGAAGTCGTTCTCGGCAATATTATTCTAAAAAATTATTTTCTTGGAATATAAAGTGAATTTAAAGAAAATGTTAATTCCTTCTCAGCAATGTGGATGGCATGTATCTTCGTGGATATTTGCAATTCTTGTAACTGAATGGGCTTTTCTTGTAACATGTGGAGAAGCTGCTCCAATGATGACCAATGATCCGCAACAGAAGATTGATGATTCACAAAGAGATAACAGTCAATTACAGGTAGGAAATCAGGAGTTTTGAATGGGTAAAACTTATTTTATAGATAACATTTAATATTTGATGTGTTATTAAGAATTAATATCTCTCCTGCATTTTAAATCTTAAAGACAAAGGATTTCACTGTGTAAAAAAAAATGCTTATCCCTAATTTCTACATTAACCATATACAGTTTCTTTGTCTCATATCTTAAAAATTATTTATAAGAATTATAGCGTTAAAAGGTAAAATAAATAACGTTGAATGTGAAAGAAACATTTTTGACGTATTTTTATATGGGCACTTTCCACTTCAGGACTGACAGAAGTAATTACTGATTTTGATACTCTAGAAAAGACACGTTATGAAGAATAACTTAAACCTGTATTTTTTTACAGCGGGAAGCCATCTTTTCCAACATACAGATCCCGTTATACTTTCTTTGTTCTCTATTGTATTCGCTTTCACAAGAGACCGCTAAGCTGTGTTGGAAAAGATGGCTTCCAGCAGGAAAAAAATACCCCTTTAACAACAAACGAAGCAAAGAATAATTTCAAATTTTATTTTTTCATTATTATTTTTTCTTCATTTGTGAGAATAAAAATACAACGGAGTGAAATAAAGAAAGCTACGGTATTTTGCAATAATCATGTTTATTTCTCAAGATCATTATCAGAATTTTAATAATGTTCGCGTTATTTTAAATGATACTGGAACCTTCAGAATAAATTGATTATCACTTCAAGTAATTCCAAAATTCAATTTTGAAGATGTCTGTAATATAAGTTATGAAACCAAAATCAGTTACCTTAAAAAATGCCAATCTCAATGATTATACTTTTTGAGATCATTGGAACATTGATGCAATGAACTTGCAAATTCATCACTTTTCTATTTTGTTTACATCCTAGATAAATAAAAAATGCATTGCTTTGCAATTTTCCAATAACAATGTGTTATTTAATGGCGTGAAGTTTTATTAGATGACACACATTATCTCATTATAGACATGTAACGATGATATGTTAAACAATTTGTATAAGTTGATTTTTTCCGGCGTAACTTTATCTTCTCTGTGGAAGCAAAAAAAAATATATTGACATACGTAAAAAAACATTTTGCACGATAGATAGAGAATATTACAAAAACCTTTCAAATACTTTGCATTTTTATTGCCGTTCCACTAAGTATTTTGAATAATATATGATATTATGTAGTTGTATATAATATTCTAGATATATCAATTGATATACAAAAAATGTTCGTTTTATTTCAAAAACAAACTAATGAGTTGAAAGGACAATAATTATCCAGGGTAAAAAAGTATTACAAAAAAATTGAGTGAAAAATAGAAATTAAAAGTCTGCATAGAAATATTATTTATTTTCAATTCCATGTGGATAAAACAAAAAATGAAAACGTGATCTCCGTAATATGTATGGTTATAATTTTTGTAATTATATGTGCTTGCTGTCAACGCGAAAGGCTTTGCGTTAAACACTAAACGATTCCATGTTATGTTTTTACCGATAATCCTTCCAAACCTACAAGCATATCCTTAATAACTACGTTCTGTACAAACACAATTGGTCAATCTGATTATCAAATCTACAATTTCAAATAATCGATTTTCTTTCTACAGTAATTTTCAGTTACAAAGATTATACGTTTTTGTTCTTTGCGACCAATATCTTCTTCGTCTTTTCTAAGAACACTTTGTAACCGATTTTAGTACTCTTTCAAAAAATATGCTAACATCGTAATATTATATTACGTAGTTTGCCATACAGGGAACACTACGATATACATAATACATTTATAGAAGTTCTAGGACATTGTTGAATAATAATGTTGTAGAACAAACAAGCATTAATCCATGATATGCCTTTTATGAACTGGGAGTCATAAAGTGGATTCAAACTATATGTGAAAAATTATAATTGCATTTCTTTCAGAATTTAAAGTCAGATTTATGTGAGCTCAGTGCCTCATTAAATTTGCCATAAACCAAAAAGTGAAAAGAGTTATCTTAACTAAATATATTTTGAAAGTATAATTTTCATTATAATTTAATATGCTATGTTATGATGTTTTGGATCAAGAGTGATTTCATGAACGCAGCAAAAAAAAAATGGTAACTGGTTTGAAATCACAATTTTTTGTTGGTCATAGAGGAAAAATCTATTATATTTATATATATTAAATGTATTGGTGAAAGAAAAGAATCTTAAAAACTAAATATTTTTTTTAATAATGAAAATATGAATAATTTTTCGATATTTACTTTGTAATTTACGTTATTTTTCTCCATTTTTCTGCTTTTTGTATGACAGGGACAATTATCTCTACGTTTCCCTCTCCTTGAACCAGCCACTATTCATGCAGTCATAATCTCATAAAACTTGTATCTTTCTTGAGTTATCCAGTTCAAGTAGATTCTCCCAAAAGGATGATTGTTTTGTTATAAATAAGTTATCTAAAAATATATTTTATTAATGTGATTCCTTCAAAAACTTTGAGATCCCTGATTTATATATTATAAGAATTCAGAAGCGACAAATGTATGTAGTTAACAAAACAATGGTCGTATTTTTTAAAATTCTCGTCACTTTAATAGTGTAGGAATGGGTCATAGCTGCAGTAAAAGCTACTGACCAAAATTGTACTCAGAAGTTCAGTTATCTTAATTCAGCATTCTCAAATGAGGAGAGGTCATCACTCTGGATTGACCCTTCTTTTGAGACATTTTCCCAAGAAGTCATCATGGTTCGACCTCTCGAAGCACTATACGCTTTATTTTAATGAATTTCCACTACAGTTTACATCTAAATTAATTTATTCATTTCGGTTAAAATTTGTATGATGATATTGCGTTGTATACTTTTAAATTCCAAGATCTCTATCCTGACAAATGAACTTTCATGTCTGCCATCTTCAATGGGGGATTTTCAAACTTCGAGAAAAACTACCGACAGGAGGCAGCACTGGAAAACCAATACCTGCGGCGGCCATTGTTCATTGTAAAGTAGATTGAAGTTGTTAGTTTGTTATCAGATTTTTATTATATATCGCACAATGTCAGATAAATACTCAGATTGGAGTATTAAAAAGTTGAAGGAGGAATTAAGGAAGAGAAATGCAAAAGTATCTGGCAAAAAATCAGCATTAATTGAGAGGTAAGAGCGTGAAAATATGCAGTCTTGTCTGATTTTAGGACTTCATTTTTGAAGCACTTCCCAATCTTGGAGTGTGTTGTGCTTATCCTTGGACTGTGTTGTCCCATGCGACACCGCCAGCCACCGCGGCTTGTTCGTGAACTATCGTTTTGGAAAATCTCCCATTCGAATTAAACATTTCATTCATATATCAGCAGTTGTCCTCTTTTCGGCCACTTTTGTTGGACACCTTGAAGCCCATTTTCTGATATTTTGTATGACGAATACCTTTAAGTCCTTTGATTTTTGAAAGGTAAGAAAAGTGACGTAGATTATTAATATCGAGAAGAGTAATATGTTGCTAAATAAGAAACTCAATTTAGCTGTAACTATCTCTTTAACGGGTACCTTTGATATTAAACATTTCTTCTTGGGTTTACAACAAAATCTTTATTAATAATAAAAAGATTTTATTAACTGTACATAAAATCAATAAAAAAATGAAATTATATAAAGCAAATAATCTTATATTAAATAAAGAACTCACTTTTTTTAATAAAACCTTTTTTTATTATTAAAAAGGCAAAAGTAGTGAAGAAATACGTTGTTTCAACAAGTGGTGAAAGCCATCAAGAAATATTTAAAAAGTATAAAAGAATAACAATTATTTTTAACGTTACAACCTGCAATAAAACAAAGATGCAAGGAATATACTTTCCACCTAACAGTACAAATGCAAGAATGAAAAGGAATGTTAAACCGGTAATTTAATAATCCATTTCATTTTGAATATATCCTGAGATCTTTTTAAGAAAGAAGTACACTATCCTTGAAAAGGAAGAGCACGACTTCAAAAAGTTAATAGTATCTTCCGCATAAATTTATTCTTCACATCAAATAAGTGGTGAAAGAATAAAAGGGCAAGTTTTTCAATTGTTCTCTGTCTCTAACGGTTCCTTTTTCTTCTGCTATTTCGGTGACACTTATGGTGCTGAGGAAAGTGGTTAATTGCTAACAGGATTTATTTAGAAATGGTAATTTGGGAGGGAAAGG
>JAQIWE010003411.1:0-11849 GCA_034698565.1 Campodea plusiochaeta | reverse complement strand
ACTTCAAAAACGTTAGTACTCCAACATTCTTCAATATCCATAAAATACAAACACAAAAACTTCAATATTTGCTGAAATCAAACCACTCACCCAGACGGAATGTAGAAAATGTTAAAGCTTGAAAATGTTCGATTTACAAAATAGCAAACTGATTTATTTAATGAAACACGATTGAAATGAACTGTGAAAAATCGCAACAAAATTTTGAAAACCATATATATATTCCAATGAAGTTGAAATGCACTTTTGTTGGTTTGTTATTTCTGTTTGATCATTAGTTGCATAATGTATGAGAGGTTATGTTTTCACAATCACAATACTTGTTCATTCAACCTAAACGTATGTATGATACATAATTATATATGCAATTATGTACAGAGAGTTCACAGGTACTATGAAAACCATTAAAACCTTTACCAAACCAATTGGTTCCTGCAATTGATGCCACTTATGAATGGAATTTTGTTCTGTGGTTTAATTATTTCAACTCATATTTTATATTTCAAATATTGAAATGTTTGTTCATGTACTGAGTGCTGTTATTTCAGTACGGAATTTAATATTAATTACTACCGCATTTATAATTATTTAATGTAAATTCAATCATGAAGTTATATCCAATCAGTATAAAACATAAGAAGAGAATAACTATCAATGATGCTTCATCACATCAGGTGTGTTTCTGCTAATAACTGAATAATAATAGCTGCACTGAATGTAACACGAATTTAGGATAAAAGACAGTGAATCTATAAAGCTGTGAATTATCCTCTTTTATTTTCATCAGTTTCTATTTTTTTTTTTTCATTTTAGTTATTTTTTTTATTTTGTAAATCCGTGATGTGAAGAAACAACGCTAAATATATCATTCTCAACGATTTCATAATTATTAATAAAAGTTGGGTATAATAACTATGAGTATGTTCACATACTATATTTGATAAGAAAAATACCCTCGTAAATCTGTTACAGAGGAAAATGTTACACATATCTTTGATAAAGTACGTAAAATAATAACCAGAAGTTATGATTCTCGTATTTTATACGTTATATTGGCGTGTGACTTTTTAACTGTTGCTATTATATTAATTTATTACCAGTTATTCTTGCTAACCTATTTTAAAATGAACCTTGAATAGCTACATTCATTACATAAAATCATGTTATTATAAATGTATACGAGTTATCATGAGATAAATGGTTAATACATGAAATTATGTATTTATATTAAAACTACAATATTTTAATGAGAATATTTTATTTATGCGTTTAGCAGGACTTTAATTGCAAGTAGGAGCCACGAACTCTTGGTTAAATTATTTTTTGTCACATTGGCTAGTGACCAAGTTGTTTTCTCTTCTTTCCCTTGAAGTGTAATTTAAACATCTGTAAGTGAGAGATAAACTTGTTGTCCAAACCATTCCATTGTATTTAAGCAAAAAGATATAATATGTTACCCTAAAAACAATTAAACTGCATTAAAATTAAATTATAATATTATATGTTGATTTCTTGTACAAGTAAACTAAACTTTTTTTAGGCAATTTGTATTTCAAAATCCTTTGCTAATGACATGAAAGGCACAAGCACTTCGTGACTTTAATTTTTCACGTTGCAACTATCATATTTATAACAAGATAAAATACAAGGAAACTGAAAGTTATTTATTAAGCCAGTTAAATTCACTTAACGAGTATGTTAATAATTTATTATCATAAACTGAAAATACTATACTTCCTAGACTTTATCACTATAATTTTATAGATATAGGCTAATTATTATGAATTAAATTAATTACCTTAAAATAGCATTACTACACTGATAATTATATACTTCGCACAGCACCATATTTAATACGATTGTTTTCTTACTTATAAAATATATGGTTGTATTATATATTATTATAAATAATTATATTATATATCATAGTATGTATATATTAACAATTATTAGGTAAAAGGTACAAAAATAAACTGCGAATATGTCACTATATAGGCTATACTACCTTGTATCATTGTCTCATATTGGGTTTGACAGATGTTAGTTTTAGCGGCAACTATAATAAGTTTTTACAAAGGGTCTTCTCATGCTATTTTCAATTTTCATCTAATAAGTTTCCATCGACACTTAAGAAACTGCAATTCTAAAATTTAATAGCTTTTCAAGAACCTGGCTGAATATTGTTTCATAATTTGAGAAACTGCGACTGTATATCGTTGACTAAAATTTGTTAGGTTTTTTACTTTTCATAATGAAAGGAGTTGAAGTCGTATAATTATTCTAGGAATATCCTGTATTTGTGTATTATTTAAGTTGTTCCAAGAGAAAATAATAAAATTAATTTCTCCATGTAATTATACAAAATACTGAACGTATTGGGATTAGGAAGCAGTATCTGGCATTGACGTTCTAATGTAGTCCTCTAGTATACGTATACAAAACAGAAGATTGACAAATATATCCAAATTTTTTCCGCATGATCGCTGCTTGATGTACTGTTTTCGTATCTGCTGCTTTAAAAGCATGAGATCGTCAGTTGAAAATCCGTTTTTCAGAAGTTCCAGTGAGAATTACGACTTAAAATTATTTTTGTAAACCATTTGAAGAAGGTGTAAGTTGATAAACTAATAACTTTCAAAACTAACCTTTACGAGTGTTTTTTCCTGAGAATTCCAGCGCTCTTTTCTCTTCCCAAATAGAAAAGTCCGTAAACTTATAGTTATATCACCTAATTTAGCACTTTTAAGTTCTAATTTCCGAAAATCTGAGATAATTCCCGCCTTTTGTTGTTATCGCTGGTACCTGTGAATGAACTGTGTTGCCAGCGCCATCTCGAATTAGTTTTCCTCTATCGTTCCCATTACTATATATGAGATAGAGCAACATTTAAAGTTTTTATATCTGAAGAATAATTTATTTTTCTATGACACAGTTCAGTGTTTAAATAATTTTGAGGGAATGGGGTCTAAATCTTTTTTTTTCTTTCGAAGAAGGTGATTAAGTCTCTAATTTTTGCGAATGATATATGTATCAAAGCATCTACACCTACAGATATTAAAAAGAAATTGCTCTACCAGAAAAATATTAATGGTCAGAAATCTAAAATCATTTGTTAATGAGATTAATACAGTAATACTGATTATGTAGAATCGTCGTATTGATGATCTTTATTTTATTTCTCAGTTATATAATAATGAATGAATTAATTGAAATATTTTACAACTTACTGTTTGTTGATTTATCGTGTCATATTGTTTGTAACTGAAAAAAAAGTTTGTTTATTTTGAATGTTAGAGTTAGAAAAACTTTCCAAGAACATCCTCACAAACTTGGCATAGGCACCAAAGATAGAAAACTTGAAGATTATGGTTAAGCGATAAGAGCTAGGAGTTTGCATAAAGTGGTTTTGCAATACTCAATTTATTTTAGTTTTGTTTGAAAGATTTCTAACATGTGTGTACATTCCTATAGGATATTGCATACCTTTAAATCTACGCAAATAAATCTGATGTTTTAATTCATTTGTGCTTGTTTTTTTTTCTTCCGCAATAATATCATGCTTGTGAATTGGTTTCGTAATACACAACTTTTAAAAAGTGGAAATATACTGCTTTTAGATAATGTTATATAAAACAGTTTCATTTCTTAATGGAACTTTTTCATCAATCTCAAAATTTCAATATATCACCTGAGCATTTACTCATGATTATTATCGTCGACTTCGCATCAACATTATATGAACTTGTTAGATTGAGATTTTTTTTAAGTTTATTTCATCTCCTGTGAAGTGCAATCTCACGAATAGTTCTATATTTGATTCGTAACTAAAAAAATTATATCCATTTTTATAAATAATTCGGTAATCTAAACTGTTTATATAATTCAAATTTTATTTTATTTTTTAAGAGATATAGATTCTAACATTTTTTTCTCGAATGCAATAAAAGTTTGTCGCCATGAAAGGTGAATGAAAACTTACAAGCCCTCTCTTATTCACTACAGCACTGTTAACCACATTTGTTTCACCATAGAAAAAAAATCCCAGTAGCTGTGACACTAAACTGTTTTACGATATATCCTGAGCGTAAAAGTCACTCGTGATAAGTTTATCTTTTCCGCGTAGCTCTAGAGAATCTTTTGAAAACGGTTTTCGTGTTAAGGTGAGATGGTGGTTTTGAAGAAGTAAAATTCAAGAGGAAAAGAAATCTCCCTTCCTTCATCAATATTAAAGAAATGTATCTCCAAACCATTAGTGAAAGAAATTTGGAGTCAGAAAAGGTAAGAAGGATGTGAGTTGCATGTTTTCTCTATCTCTCTGTTGGTTACCAGTCAGTTGGTGGAGTTTTCCATACGGACTTTTCTGGTATTTGGAGAACCCAATAGTACTACAGTCTCTCTAGGTTGAAAGATAAGCATATATATATACACACACACAGTGAGTCGTTCTTTCCATGCAAAGAAAAGAAAAAGGAGGAGGGAGGTGCAAATGCATCGATAAGCTGAGGAGAAAAGGTCCACCACCCTCCTTCCTTTTCATCGATCTTGGCACTTTAACTTTTTCCTCTGTCCACGATAAGAGTTGCTCCAATGAAAATATGGGATTTTAAGTGTCATCTTTGAACAAATACTTTCACATTTGTACGTCGTGGAACACTTTTCTTCCTTTTGTTTCTGTTTTTATAGATAGAGAATTTTTGGAGTGGTTATTGTTTGTATTATTCTTCCAGAAATGGGTCTTTGTTTCAGAGAAACCTTTAGACGGTTCGTCTTTTCTTTTGGATATATAAAAAACGGTATAATTTCAAATTAATGTTCGCATTAAAAAGGAATTGTTGCAGTTATTGATTAGAATGGGAAAAGAATGTGGAATTATGAAATATCGCTTTCTTGTTTTGAAAAGCTTGAACTAATCTTCATCACTAAGTCCTGTAATCAATTCAAATAATGGTATAAATAATAAATTCAAAACATGACTAGTTATTCATTCAATGTTAAAATGACAAATAATGATCGATGACAAAATGAAGGTTTTCTATAGTTTGGTATTTTCAGAGCGGTGGCGAAACGATATAGAATACGCAGAAAATTTGTAATATTACATGACCTTCTATTTGCTGCATCTGCATAAAACTACTATACTGTATATTCCCAAGCTACTGCAGAGCATTATTCCTTGCATCAGCAACACCAGAGAGAAAATGTCTCCATATTTAAAGTAATATACGTAACATAGTAGGGAACATTCAACTGCTGCAAACATTTATATCGACGACGCAGCTTGTTCTTTGGTAGAATATATTACTATGATGGCTGTCATTATGGTCTTGAGGTCAGATAACGCTATAAGAAAAGTTATTTTCACTTGTATTATTCTTTATTGTAGTGACATCTATGAACTGCTCGGAAAAAATATTAAAGGAGCATTTTTTTCTGCGGGAAGCCATTTTTTCCAACACAGCTTAGGGGTCTCTTGGGAAAGCGAACATAATAGAGAACAAAGAAAGTAGAACGGGATCTGTGTGTTGGAAAAGATGGCTTCCCGCTGTAAAAAAATACAGGTTTAAATATATTATTAGAAAGGGCAAGGGTGTAAATCTATATTTTGTGCTCGCAGGAGGTGGAATTTATTTCCAATGAAATAATTCTGTGTTTTCCATACCTTTCCATTTTTTTCAGTGAAACCTGAACTATACACTTCTTACCTAGGAAAACTGAACAAAGTTTAAGAGATCACAACTGACCAAAGCTCTAATGATTCCTTGAAAGTTGAAAGGAAGCACAAGATTTCTAATAATCTTTTTGAAAGACATTACTTACAAAACATGTATAGTAAATGTAGTAAATATGCAAAAGTAAATTATAACACAAAGTAATAGCCTACCTCAAAATGAACATTTATTCTAACTTTGTTAATAGATTACAGTTTGTTAATAGATTACATTAATACGAGGGTAATGATGAAAGTTTCTGGATACTCCCAAACTGTGCATCTTCCAAACCTCCCGGATATCTCCTTTGGTAGATCATGCTGTTATATATGTATGTGGAAACTCAAGTTCCTATATTTATTGGATCGGTTTTTATACCACATTATATTGTGAAAAATCACGGTATTCGGATAAACCTTGAAAAGAGTTGTCTCGAATGATTATTTACCAATTTATTATTATTTTTGGTGGCATAGAAAGTTGATATCATATTTAATACTTAGAAGACAATGCTTTGAACTGATTTGTGTATTTGAAATCCATTTGGAATCGTCTGTAAAGCGATTTTATTACAGTCTTCCAAAGAAAGACATCACGCAGACTTTTCAGTACTCTACAAAGTGGTAGTGTATTTATGGATTACACGTTTTGGTGAGTTGAAGATGTCCATAAATATGATTTTTTATATCGTCAATGTAAAGTACAAGATTTAATCTGTTTCCAGGATTAGAGATAACATTTTAACCCACCAGACTTTTCTTAAAACCCATATTTTCTTACGTGATTTCACCACACCGTACATCAGTGAGTAATTTGTATTTAAAAAATTTAAGAGCACTCTAAATTCCTGAATTCAATTTTAGAATAGAAAGCTTTAATGTCCCATGACGTTACAAAAGTTTCAAGTCATCATCTTTTGTTTTAAGAGTTGCAGAGATCACAGAAAATCATAATCGAAAATGCCATTTTTTCAAGATTTATCCGAATACAGTTATTTTTCACAATATAATGTGGTATAAAAACTGATTCTTCTTTAATTTCCAAATAAAGATAAATTCATTTTAAATATTTTACATTTTCCCCAAAGTCTTGTTTTGCAAATTACATATTTCTGCTTGATATAACTCATATAGAGAATATATATAGAGAGAGACCTATCCTAACCTTTTCCTATTCCCTAGACACTGAAAACCTTAGCCTCCTAAAGCTCTAAATATACATGTCTAATAATATACATGTCTAAAACAGTCAAAGTCAAATTCATTACATCTCATTTCAATTTCCTTATTGCAACAAGTATTTCATCCCCAAATCAACCACTTTTATCTAAATCCTACAAGAATATTGAATTTCCTAATCCGTACCTATAATGTTCTTTGACAAAAAGGATTGTAAATTAAGTTTTGTAATACCCTAAGGAAAGAAACTGCATTATTGTTATATCTTCCTTTATCTGATCTTCATTACTTCCACAAATGTTTCGTTAATAGAATATTGAAAATAGGATACTGTTTGCACTTCTCTTGTACCGTACCAGATTGAAGAAACAAAATATATATTTTCACTCTTCCTATATACCTAGCGGTTTGTGTAGACAACAAGGCAGAAAAGACGAGAATCATAAAATTAGCATTTAAAAACCATACCGTATTTCCTCATTTTAGTCTTACTGCTTTTCAACGAGGGGAATATCATCTGAGACGACGGTTCTCAATTTACGAGTTGTACCTCCAAACAATACTCAAGAAGCCCGTGGTGACATATCGGTAGTTATTATTTCAAAATTTCATTCGAGTTTTTTATTCCACTTTCATCAAATACTCAAAGAAACGAAGATACTCGATCGACTCTTTAGTGACGTGATCAGAAATTGATTATCGTCAGTTATGTAATCATTATTTTACAGAAAAGTACTTTCTATATTTACTCATTCTTTTATCATAACATCGGTAAAAGAATTACACGAACTTTCATTTAATATTTTTTAATTATATGCCGAGGGGAAAATGTGTGTGAGATTTCAGATTTTGAACTTATTTCCAAGATTTTTTGAAAATTACTTCACACTGAGAGATATTCAATATTTTACAAATGAATAAGAAGATTTCAATATTTTTTTAGCTGTGATTTTAAGAATTTGGCGTGATTTTGTTGATTTTACCATAATCATGTGATTTTGAAATCTCATAGTGAATTCAATACAGAACCTGCGTTTTATAGCGAGATTTTGTGATTTCACAAAATTTGTTAGGATTTTAAGATTTTTTACATCGTGTTTTATTGAATTACAAGATTCTAGATAATTTCATCGAATATTAAGATTTCATACTTCATATTGAGAATTTGGTATAATCTTCAGTTTCAGAGTTTTTAGAGATGCTAAGGAATCCTTTATCATAGCATAGAAGATTTTGATTGTATGATTCTCCCTCGTTATATTCTGCCTGCTGTACAGTTTTCAGGATATTCAATTTACAAAGTTTTTGATTTTTTTTATCGTTCTGTAGTATAATGGACCGTATTGGAACTCCTAGAGACATTATCATTATTTTATGGAAATGTAGCTTGTAAGTTGATAAGAATTATTCAATATTGAGCACTTTCTGACTAATGTGGTCAAACAAGCTAGTATAATAACATCAAATACAGACATAATAATAACATTCATTTAAAACAGCTTGCGATCTTCAATAAAATTTCTGCAATATTTCCATACAATGATCCACCCCTGCTCTGGTTGTCGGCGTCTCAGCAACAGATTGTGTATATAGAAAGACTAAATTTAATTAATGTTATTATGTGTCCTTACAATAAACCTCCCACACATGACACACCTTCTGGTAACAACATGTTGCTTTACATACACTCAATGCCATATTTCGTGTATACCCCACACATTCTTATCTTTTTGAATGATTGAAAGGAAATACTGTCGTAAGACACGATCATTTATTCATACAGCAGGCGGTACTAATTTACTACTACTAACAAATTTAAACACATTCAAGAACAGCAGTAAGCAAACTAGTATACAGCATTTAATATTGTTTTGAATGTGAGGGAAGTACCCCTTTGTTTTGAGAAGTAAGTGAAGTACAGTAAGATAATGTACCATACGTGAATTCCACATGTATTGTGCTGAAAAGTGTTAGAAGTGCATACTGCTCTCTTTTGTTGTTTGAAATGGATTTGTGTTGAAAAGATATTATTTACATTGTGAGAGAGATGTTAAAAGAAGAGTGTGAGATGTTAAATTTAAACAATGCAGATTGCTTTCAAAGTTGGAAGGTCTTTTCAGCATTGTTTAAATTTTAATTGAAGTGTTTTTATAATTATAGTGTTAGATGTTGCATATACCATATTATTGAGAAGTGATGTACTTATAAATGTAAATATTATTTTAATTGTTAATATAATAAAGATGCACATCTTGGAAGTTTTGTTTCAAATGCGCAATCCCACTGAGTTTATAAGTAAGTAATTATAAGCTTAACACACTCTATATATGTACAGTTTATGGTACGTGACTAGCGACTACTTTTATAATTATACCTCTACTTTTTGTAAAAACTTTCTGCTAGTAATTGATCCATTTTCCGAAATATTCTTTTCATCGTTCAATTAATAACTTATACGTATATAATTATACAATTTAATAAATGTCAAAACTTCCGCTGAAGTATTTGAAGTAAAAGTTGTAGAATTCAATATATACTGTAAGGTTCTAGAAAGTATAAAACGTTTTGCATGTTATAATGACTGGCAGCATAGCGAATTTAAATTTTATATCTTTTAACGAAGAATAACTATTTTATAAAGGATTCTTAACCTTTTATGAATATGTGTAATAAATTTTATTGGCATTTTAACGAAATTATTATGAAGAATAAATAAGTATTATATCCAATTTTTGTGATCAGAAGTACATTTTACAGTCGTAGAATTAATTCGACAGTGTTTTGTGTAATATAAATAAGCAGTCTAAACTTTTTTACAAGTTAGTGCATCAAAATTTCTCCAAGAAAAGAAAATTAAATTTTCTATACATTTCCATATAATGAAAACGCTTCAAATATTGTTTACTCACCCACATCAAATACTGGAATACTTTTTTCATTTATAAATCCTCTGAATAC
This sequence comes from Campodea plusiochaeta, assembly GCA_034698565.1. NCBI lineage: Eukaryota > Metazoa > Arthropoda > Diplura > Rhabdura > Campodeidae > Campodea > Campodea plusiochaeta. The sequence goes on along the minus strand of JAQIWE010003411.1, from coordinate 2,005 downwards.
CTAAGGGAGGCGAAAAATCCCCTCACCACAGAAAACTCATTATACTGATAATCGACCTCTTTTTTGAACAAAATGTTCTACCAAAATATTAATCCATAGGTATAAATAAAATGCATTCACCGTTGCATATAATTCAGAGATCCGAATTGGCCCTCTCTCAAAAAAGTTGTGAGCATTTTCTGTACTCTACGTTTTCCTATGGATTCTCTAGTGCAATGTACCTCACTCTCGCTCTCACCCTCACGCTTTAGAACCATTTGTTTGGGTTTTGGAAATGTCTTTCAAAGGCCAATTTACGAGAAGAGTTGCAGGGAACAGTTTAGGGTATCCTGGGGTACAAACGTGGTCAAAAATGCCATACCGTTGAAGGAAATTAATTTTCATACAATCTTCTGTACCAGGTTGCGTTGATTAATTTAAGTTAATAATAGTTTATGTAGTAGATTTTGTAATGTGCTAGAAGGTTAACGAATATGTTTTTGGATTAAGTGGATTTTGTTTTAGGTGGTTGGTTTCAGAAATTGAGAAATCGTCCAGTCAGAAAACTCATTAATGTTACACTGAAATAACAATGATGGTAACTGATGCAGATATTACGTAGTATTTCAGGGTTTAACAGAATTACATGTTTTAGTATTATAAAGTTCCGGAATGTTTTTTGTTCGTATGTGAATTTTGAACTTTATACTGCTGCAATTGTAATGCTTTATTAAATTCTCAATTGTATTGAGCACACGTTGCTGACTGCTGTTTGTTGGAGTTCACGGAAGTAAATGTTTTCCGCATATAGCTTGTAACAAAACGATTCAATTCGATTTATGGTATAGCAAATTGCGTGCCTAATAATAATTATTTAGTATTTATATAGGTTATATATTACATTTATTTAACTTCAGCAGTTTTATTGTCAATTTAACACCTGACACAGGCAGAAAGTACAGTATCGAAGACGCTCAAAAACGGTATATTAAACACGTATGCTACAAAACTAAAGTTATATATCTCACCCACCAGTAGATTATGTAAATATTTGCAAAAAATTAGATCTAAATATTGCACTTTCAAAATTTACTCCGTTTTCTTTCTAGTCTGAAATACTCAACTCAAAACGGATGGTTTGTTCGATCAAATAAAATTCTGTATTCACTCTAGAGCCAGTTACTGCTTAACTTTTGTTTTGCCCCATGCCAATAATTTATCTCTTAATATTATAATCTTGTGTATCGAGCACAGAAAAAATTATGTAATGAATTAAACCTTAACCTTTTTGATGACTCCATCTAACAATATCGGTTTGACTTGCTTTCTGCTGTTTCTCCTTGTGCTGACAATACAATATAAATCAATAATATTGTGATTAATAAATATATTTATCTAGAAAGATATTATTATTGTTGATTAATTTCTGTAAAGTGTAAATAAATATTGTAATACCGTAACTGTACAAGTGTACATTTTTGTTATTTCATATCTTGTCGTGTCTGTCATTGTAATTGGTTATAGTATATAGGCCTACTTATGTCATTCGTTGTGTATGACTTTAAACAATAAATAAATAATTTAACTATAAAACATTTAATATACTTGCAAAAAAGCTATAATTGTTTTGCAAATATTTGTCAATAAACTGATTGTAGTAAGTCAAATATACAATATAAAATAAACTAAACCAATCATATTTTAATTTATTCCTCCAGAGATTTCTAGGTCTTTAGTACGTAGAAAAGTTTAAATCGAAATACATTACTTTGTTATTTCGCAAACGAGAGACATCCTCCTCACAGTTTCTCTGAAAGAAAATATCTGAAATAACCCATTATCAACTTCTTATCTTTGTTACAATGTTGGTACTAATCAGTTATTCTAAATATGTATTTTTATAATTATCTATATAGTAAGTCGCTTGAGTGCCTCTGTCTGTCTGTCTATCTGTCTGTCTGTCTGTTTGACCGCGAACTACTTCTGAACGGCTTAACCGATTTCAATGATTAATAGCGCATTCGAA
>JAQIWE010003410.1:0-11849 GCA_034698565.1 Campodea plusiochaeta | reverse complement strand
AAGAATATTTTACTAAGTTCTAGCTGATGAGTCTGTATCAAAGATCCATCAATGTTAATTCTTTAGCCGTAGAAGGATTAGGGGAGTTTTCTTTTAAATATGCCCAATTTGTTCTAGATTTATACAAATAGTTGATATCAGCATTAAAAACTTTTAAAAAAATAATCAGAAGCTGAGACAATTTATTTGACAGACACCGTACTGAAATTATAATTATTCAAATCTATATTTCGCAAACAACATTCAAACACATTCAATTGTAAAAAAAAATATCATTTTGGTGTGATCCAGAGAATTTTTAACAATATTTTATGGATTTAAAGACGTATTTTTTCCAGTGATAAGCCGTCTTTTTCAATACAGCTTATCGGTCTTTAGGGAAAGCGAATACAATAGAGGACAAAGAAAGTAAAACGCGACTTGTGTGTTCGAAAATATGGCCTACCGCTGGGAAAAATACAGGTGTAACATAATTAATCTGAAATAAGGCATATATTTTCTATGAAAAACATCTCAAAAGAAAATACTGTCCTATTTACCCAAATATCATAAAAGTGACATCTCCAAAACTAATACATTTGCCACTACCGTAACGACCCTGATTCTACAACAAGAATACATTTTCCACGCACAAACAGATGTGGGTCATGAAAAAGTTATTATTCTTTTATCAGAGCCAACCAAACATATGAGTTTATTCCAAAATAATCAATCAAATATGTCAACGAGTTGTCTTTTGCTCCAATAATATGAAAGAAGAAAAAATATCGAAGCTGACATTTATTTTCTACGAAGAATGATTGAACGTCGAGAAATTGTATGTGTGGGACGTTTTAGGTTACTAATGGCGATTAATTTAATTTTCGTTCATAAAACTGTCAATATAAGTTTTGTGGTTTGGAGATATTTGATGGCTATAAGCGTCGACGTTTTTCTGAGTATGTACCAAGCACCTGGGTATAAACTTGTGTTTTTCATGGCTGATGTTTTTTAATGTATTCGTAATTATATCAGCATTATCAAGCATTAATGATCACTTCTTGGTGTTATCAGAAGGGGCGTCATTTCAACTTTTGTTTCGGTCGCAAATTGAAAGTGAACGGCGCGCAATTTTTGTATTTTGCTGTACTAAATCGACTATTATACGCAGTTTTTTTACATTTTGCATTAACTTTTTTTGTATTTTGTAAGTTTTTTTTTTTGCTTTTTAAAAGAAACTTAGCTATATTTTAAGAGACTTTTCACTTTTTTATCTTGATTTTTTAAATTTTTTTATTAAGTTTTTCTCAAAAGTAAAACCTGGGGGGGGGGGGCATGCACCCTGCCTCCCCTAAATGATGCCCCTGGGTTATCAGTTTTCTGAAACATTTTTCTCTAAAATGAAGCAAATGAGAGAGATCGATTTAATGTTTATGCGTTATGGAAAAATGTTAATAATTTAGTGGAAATGCTGATTATTATTTTTCAGAATATTACCATACTGATTAAATGATTATGCCAGAAATGTTCGTTATTATTTCAGAAATGCTATAATGATTATTTCAGCAGTGCCATTGGCGCCGACTTGTGGAAATTTCAGGGGGTGCTTAGAAATTAACGAACGTCGAAGACAGTCCGATAAGCGCCACCATGGATGACGCCAGCCAAGGAAAATTTTGAAAAATTATGATATCAACCCTCTACATTAGACCATTTTTTACTGATATTTTGTAAGATATCGGTGCTTCGTAATATATTTTTCCTAAATTTATAAAAATTCGTAAGCTTTGGTCATAAATTTAACATTTAATTAAGAAGAAAGTTTTTGAAGTCGAAATTATAGGATTTGAAGAAATATATGACATACATATATATATATTTTTCTTTTCATTTTTCGAACACATTTTTTGTGATATTGGTAATGAAAACTGATTTGTGCAAACTATATTCAGGCCTTCAGGGAATGCTATTCAGCTGGTGCTTTAGCCCCTGAGCACCCCGTAGTCGTCGTCTATGAGATGTGCTAATGATTAATTCAGGAATGTTAATAATTGTTATTTCCGAATTATTAACAATTTTTTTTAAATGTTTCTGTTCATTACGGGAAAAAACGCGATTAGTAATAATACGAACATGATGAGAAGAGAACAAAAAAAACGGCAACCGCCGTGGATATTAAAAAATGAGAAGTAATTTTTATCAATCTATAGATACTGCATCATTCCCGAAATTCACTAGTATAATACAATTACAAATCAAATAACACCAGATTATTCTATTTGATTTCAATAACAAGCGATCAATTTCGAACCTACGATCTCCATACTCCTCTTCATAGCCCATGCAAACTCTTTTGAAGTTCTGCGCTCCTGATGATATTTCAAATTGCGGAAGAGTATGAGCCCCTTGAGACAGACAGGTAAAGGGTTAAGCTTTGAAGCCACACTCCTACACACTTTTGAAATCCTGGTGGTAAAACTCCAAACGTACGTAATATTTATTGTTTCGGGATAATGACCCTATCCAAAGTGACAGCTAACTACCATCTTTAGAATTCAAGTCATCCTCTGTTTATCTTATAAGTCTTTGACCCTGACAGAGACCTCGCCCTTTCCCTCCGTTATTTTCTACGCTTTTAACAGGAGCACAGAATTTGGTAGGAGTTCTATTTCGCATACGTAGGTGGCAGGATTCGCGAAAAGCTGGTTTGCGAATTGTATTGCGGTAGGCCATGCGCAAAAAAGTTCTTTGTGCGAATTCGCCATAACGAGTAGTGCAAAGTTGCAGTAGTTTATAGTGGATTTTATGTTTATCGACTATTTGGAACTGAAGAAGTGTTTAAAAGGTATATTTTATGTAGTTATTTTGTTAATTGACGTTAATTTCTTTGTTACCATATAAATATTATTAAATTCACTATTTCAATAATGGAACATGTCAACGATACGTAGCAATATCATATCAAAATGTACATAACATCATTTCAAGTTTGTCATATTAATAATTTGATTGTTTGTTATTTATTTTATACTGTAAAAATATATTGAAATGAAAATAATTTGAGATTTTCATTATCTTTAATAATTTTCAAGTTACATTGTTATTTACTCCAGTTTCAAAATATAAAAATCGAAATTTCAAGTGGCGTTTACACTGCTTCGTTATTTTCAAGCACTGAGGCTGAGAGTAAACAACAAAAATAGGGGTTAACGAACTTACATCCGGGTTGTTGACCCATGTTTATGGTATTTTGCCCTTGCACAATGTCACATCAAAATTTTTAACAGGACCGCAGAATATCGCAGGAGTTAAGCAACACGCTCGTCCCGTTCCCAGAGCCAACCAGAGCTCTGAACTCAGAGGATATAGAGAAAGAGTGGAAGAACCAATAATCCTTTACTGTACCCCTCTTTGAAGTCAACTCTCTGCTCCGCCCCATTACACGCCACTTTGGTCCCCTCTAATTCGGAACGTTCATTGGCTAGGGATTAAAGTATCCTGGAAGTACGCAACAAATATGTTACGGGTCCCTTTTCAATATGGGAGAAATTGACTTCATTCCAACCTCCTTTATTTCCTCTCCACCTGTATATCCTCCCTGGCTGAACATTGAAGTGTTTAGGCAACAAGCAAAACCTGAGGAAATCACTTTGATGTGTATTTTCTGTTCTTTTTTCTGAATATTTTGAAAGTGGTGATTTGGTGAAAATTGAATGTTTGAATAAGGTTGAGTTATATTTTTAACTTACATCAGTTATTTACTACGTATTATTTATTATTTACTATGTAAGGTATGTCAGTATACTGTATATTTATTTTCAATGTTATAATTATTTTTTACCCAATGTTAGATTATTATTCTAATTATTTATAACGTACTGTATCAGTGATATTTTTTACTCAAAATTAGGTTGCAGAGTCAATTTTTATTTAACTTCCAAAATCAATATTATATATTATTCACTCAATATTAGATAATGTTATTTTTGTCATTTAATATTAGTTGTTTTATAATACTTGTTATATTTTTACTCAATGTTAGATATTTTTAATATTATCAATTATATTTTCCATTCAGATAAGGATGTTCAGCAAGATATTATGTTAAACTTAATTAATTAATTCATGAAGATAATAAATTTTGAATCAATAGATCATAATAATAATTATTCGAATAATGATTTATTAACGAAAGTTGGAAAAAGATTTTGAATTAGGTTTAAAAAAACTTTCATTATGTGAAGTCAGTTTCTCCCATTTCAAGTGATGAAGAACATCTGTTTTCACTGTGTTATGACACACAATGCCACATTAAAAATTTCAACAGGACCGCAGAATATGAGAGGAACCCAAGACGCCGAGAGCAGAATCCAGGAAGCGATCAATAATAATTTATTAAAACGAATTAACTGTCGTCTATAGCAATTAAGATTCCTATTATGGATGAACATCAACATAACATGAGATAGAATAATAATAATCACATCTATGAAGGAGCAATCATAACATAAAAATAGAAAAATGCGATTGCGAAATATGGATAGCTTCCCAAAATCGATAAAAAAGATAAAAAAAAACTACTCTACTCCCTTTTAATTTCTTCAGCAGGAACTGCACTGAACTTATAACAAATCTACCACTTCAAAAGTAAAATTAAAAAACTAAGAAAGCACAAAATAAACGCAACAATTCGCCAAGCTGAGCAGATATGCGAACATAAACGGCAAGAATACAATTTAGAAAATTCCTTTTCTCTTCTGCGCTCCTGACATGGATCTACACGGATGTAAGCTTGGGCACTTGACTACAGGGAGTGGGGATGGAAAAAGGACGCCTAAGATAACAGCTGTTGGATGAAAACAATCATGGCTCATACGAAATATGATGGAAATGGAAATATTTCAGTGCCAGTGGATTTGGTTTTATGGAAGTATATTTATGTATCTTGGATTTTTTGGATGTGTTTAAATTTATATAAAAACGAAGATGTTGTTTCAATTTTTTCGGAATATGTTTAAAAAAAACTTTTTGGGAGATGGAAAATCATTTAAATCAGTATTTCAATTTCGCTGTTTTATAAATACTGTAAGTCGATCACACCAAATATCTTTGACATTACCAATCAGTACCCACTTCAATAATTATTTAATACCAGAACTAAAAAAAACACATTGATTATTTCTATTTCCTAATATGTTTCTCATATCCCTTCCTCCCCGAGTCTACGACACGGGGAAGATGGAGAATAAAAATGAACTGGAGTTTGACCTACCAAGACAAGAGATTAACCTATCCGAGTCAGGAGATTGACCTACCTGGGACTGGATATTGACCTATCCGTGACAGGAAGTTAACCTATCCAGGGAGGAAGCTAAGCTAACTAAACCTGACCTTACCCCCTCTCAAGAAATCATAACTTATTTTTATTTTTTAGAGTTCATTTTTTCCGCCTATCTTGCCCTTGTGGACATTTCCTTCCTCCCCAAATATACCGCAGTGTAACTCCAACAAAATTCTGCGATCCTGATACTTCGTGTAGTGTAGTTGAAAACGACAGTGAGGGCGGATTCAATTGTTGTGTAATATTTGGTAATATTAAACTTTTCGATTTCCTTGACGTTATGTAGGCCATTGAAAGTTTCTTTTTAGATAATGTCATGGGCGAGTCCTCGGCCGTGGTTAATGTCAGTGCTACATTTTCATGATCATGGTTACACCATTGAATTTATAATACTAAAACTGAAAAATTGTGCGTAAAAGGAAAAAGTGCGTATGCCATTGAAATATATATGAGAAACTACCCTAATTAGGACTCCCCATCGACCTAGATAAGAGGCGATAGATGGTAGCGCACGATCATTTACTGTTACAAATCTGTCAGGAGCGTAGAAGAACGTAGGAGTTCGCAGCAGCAGCAGAAGATTCGCAATGCAATTCGCAAATAGTAGGTTGGCATGAAATTCGCGAATGTGCGCATGGCTCTTAACATTCGCAAAATGTTCGCAAATGTTTTAGAACTGAGTTTTGAAGTTTTTGTGATATTTTTTGTGATTATTGGAAATGTTTTGTTTCGATATGGGCTTGACACAGTTTGACATTGATTTTCATGTACATAATTTTCACAAAATGCTCAAATTGATTAAAGTAGTCAAATTTTCGGTGGGAAAAATATGTCATTAAAACAGACTTCGAGAGTTTTGTTTAAAAGTGTGATTATTTTATGAATTCTGTAAAATTCTCGTAAATTTCACTTCTAAAAATACAGATTTTGTTTTGAGAACTTCTGTGGAATTCTGAGATCCTGTTAAAAATATTCCACATTAAGGAATAAAATTAATATTGCTCTACTTTCCAGAAAATCTAGGTCAAGAACCATCAAAACTGTCATAAATGGAAGCACATAAATCATAAAAGTCATAAATAATTTAGAAAAGACTCCTATTCTTCAGCGTACACGCAGCCTACGCATGGTATATAGGATCAAGATAAAGCTTAAAAAGTCCAAAATGAAAATATAACCATACAGCGATTTCTCTCTTTTCAGCTTTGTTGTCATTTCGCTTTAGTGCAGGTTTCATAGATTCTTTTTAACTATAAAATAATTAATAAATTCTTTAAATTGTGTTCTATTTTATAAATAAAAATAGCAGAAAAAATAATAATAATATTCAAACTTTAGAGAAAATGTAGATTCAGTCGCACTCGACGACGCTGTTTCAGAAGGAAAAAGTAAATACAGTAACGTAAGAAGATATAATAAAAATAATATCTTTAGACCATTCCAGCAGATTGCTGATTTATTGACATGTTTCGGGAACATCGTCCCATTCTCAAAATACTGCAATTATTATTGACTTTTATTTATCACATGATTGGAGTACTGTTTAATATCTTCTTAGTTCTTACGTATCTCATTATCTTCTTACGGCAAATCTTCTTACGTCAAATGTACATCATGAAAATTTACGTATTTCTGTTTTCTATCTGTTCATAGGTATCAAAGTAATTTTAAAAATATTTGTGTGCTGAAAAATATTTATTATAGGAGTATGCTCGTACGGAGATTAAGTGACGTATTCATGTTTAAGATACTTCTTGGGACTGGCCACTTATAAGAAACAAACCAATTAGCTTCTTATTTATTATAGGAATAACAATTTCAATCTAAAAAAGTACAATTAATTATGAAAAAATATTTCATAATAGTAATATTGTGTGAAATAAATTATTGGTGAAAATAATTTCAGTCATTTTTCTTTGCTATAGCACCGGTTATGGGATTTTCAGTTATGGTTGCTAGTACACCCAATGGAAGTTCTGGTACAGTCGATGGCACATTAACCGGTATTGCTGATGGTAGTTCCGCTGGAACTGATGGTATCTCGCATGGCACTGACGGAATTGCATTTATGGTTCTGAAAATAAAGAGCAAATTAGAAATAAAATAATATTTACAATACGTAATATTTTTTTTTTAAAATATATCGAAATTGATATTATATACACTGTATTTGTAAGAATCAAAGCTGGTACAATACGGATTTCAGGTGATCCTAAAACCTTGAGTGTTGTTTGACTTTGGTCGCCAGGCGACAGCACGGTGGTAACGGTTAAGAATTTGAAATAAAATAAAATTTAACATTTAAAACATTACATAATGTCAGAAAAAATCCAATTTAATATTTCCGACTGCTGTTCACATTTTATGGTAAAATAATTATAACGTAAACAACAGCTGATGCATTATCTGCATTCGGTAGATGGAACCACCATTCTTTGAATTTAGATTGAAACAAATTTCATTTCAGGAGTGGCGCAACACGAGCAGTAGAGAAACGACCTTCTTTACGTTCGACCTTCTTGATGTAGTATTATAGATATCTCCGGTAAGAAGAGCAGGTTAATTGAAAGGAATAAAAATTATGTAATAATAGAGAAACAATTCACATCACACTGTTACTTGTCAGTTTTTAATTTCTCCTACACTCGGCTCAGACAGAATCTGTGTGCCCATTTTCAACTCTCAGTTTTAAAAATGATTGGGGACTTTAAAAAAAACCTATGTTAAATTGGTAAATGTTTTTTAATCATTTCACCTGAAGTCGTAAAGGAATATAATGAATTTTTTCATAAATGAAATGGTAAATGTTGTTTAAATAAGTAGTATTTATCTTATTTGGATGGGAACGAGAATGGAGAATTGGAGATTTACCTCTATCATTAACGAAAAATATTACTCAGTCCCTCTTTTTACATTTGAGATTGAGATATAACGTTGAAAATTGAGATATAACGTTGAAAAATAAACAAAACCATGAAATAATTACTTCCTGATAAAACTAGGTAGACGTACAGTATAATACAACCACTCTTTTGGACGAATCCTGGATCTGATTTTGCTATACCTACTCGGCTCTTCTGTGTTGAGGGGCCCCTGTGACTACATTAATTCTACATTCAAAAATGAGCTCTGTATAGAAAATTAAAAATTGGTTTTATCATATAATTTTATTATATAGAAAAGTAGCTTACGAATAATCTTTTGAAATTTTTAAACTTGGACATAATTATACGGTACCCTTTTGCAAGCCAACCAACTAATTTATTGAGAATACATTACAAAGTCATAACTTTGAGTTAATATGATGTTAATCTCTTAAAAATAACAGGCAAATCTCACGTCGTCAGCATTATAGAAATTTAAATATATCTATATGGTTATTATATTTAGGATTCAATAACAGTCAGGTGGATTAGTACCATTTATCCACAGAACCCTTTCATATTCAGTATATTATAATCATTTAATATATACGTTTTCGAATTTTGTCAGTCCTTAAAATTTAACAGCACTGTAATCTAATTTTCCTTCAACGACTCATCGTCATGACTTAAAATACTTCATTTAAATATCAATGGTTAGAGCATGATCCCGAATAGACCAAGGTCGTGGGTTATATTCCACATTTTGTTGTTAATTAGTTTTTCGAATACAAAAAATTCAGCTGCTCAGTTCATTTATAAAATATTTCAATTGTATATATAGTGTTAATCAGTATAATTAAAACTGAAAATCTTACTCGGAATTTTTTCCTCCGGCTTCTTCAGTTAGTTTCTGAACTCCTTTTCTTACTTCTGTCACTTCTTTCTTCGCTTTATCAGAAACACTTCCAATTAAGAAAAAAGGGCTAAGAAGGAAACCCAACACAGACCATAATAATAACACACTGAAATATTAACAAGAAATTATTAATATTTAACTTCTGAAATATAATAATCTAGAATAATATTATAAAATAAAACCAGTACAACTTACACCAGTGCTATAATACAGCGAATAACAAAATAAGTAGTAGCCAACTGTACATTTTGATTCGAAAATGGCATCTTAAATAAAAGTGCAGTTTATTTATAATCAATTACAATAAATGACTTTTAAAGGTTAATTAAGATTTGTACTTAGACTTCCCTATTTGTTGTTGCATTTCCATGATATTTGGATTACTTTACCATTACATTGGTGTTTACTGTGCTGTAATTAAATAGTCGCGATTCAGTTCTCAATAGCTAATATTTCCTTGCGTATCTTTTTCTAACAATAATTATGAACCGGAGCACGAAGATCTTGTTACTTTTGTTATTCATCATAATTATTATGTAAGTATGTGTGGGGAAATAATGGGATGACTCTTTGGGAATATTTAATAATATGATTTTGTGTGAAAATAAAGTGAATTTGTCATTTTGTTTTCAGCATGCTAATATATTTTTTTGCTAGTTCACCAGAATTCAACTTTTCACTTTCTGTATTGGATTCTGTCACAGCGTTCTATTGACACGTCTAATATTTAGTGGAATAAAATAAGTTTAAAATTAAATGAAAATAAATTTTTAGGCAAATCTTATAATATTATTTTGAATATCAAAGGTTGTATATTATACTGAATATTAGAGGACCATAGGATTCAACAGCCGGGTAGTTTGGTATCCATGATACCACAAACGAGGGACTGCATTCACCTATATGTGAAATAGTGGTAAGGATAATACACGACCGCAGTTTCTACCCATAAGGTCATAGGAACGTAGCAATAAGATTCCCTCCATAATAATGGGGCGATTACGGTACGCCTCAGCCCACTATAGACTAGCAAACCAATGTGAAAGGCAGGGCAGTTAAGTTTCTATATTGCAAGATTTGTTATAGTATCGTCTTTGAAGTTGATAGTTAATTATTATTATTATAACTGAATCGAAATTATTTTAGAGTATTGTAATAGTCGGTGACTGTTTAAACATTTTACTTTAAGACTACCTCTGTAAGTAATGACTGGTCTGCAAGTAGGGAGTTAAAACGATGGTATAAATCTTTGACTGTAATTATCAGTCGATCATAAAAGGGTATTTTTTATGAAATATAACTAAACATATATATTATAGTTAAAGATAAAACAAAATTTACGATTGTCTTCTGTCCTTGGTAAAAATAATTGTAAATTTGACAATGAAGTTATTTACGTCTTTAAAGTTTATTTTGTACTTTTTTATATTCTTTGTAAATATGCAACATGAAACGGAGTAAAACACTACTATAAAATATACAACAGTATCACTGATATTAAAAAACCGATGGTGTCGATCTAGTACATAAATAATAAAAAATAGTACCTATAAGTCTACATTTAAGTCCTTACTGATGGTGATTGATGACAAATTAAGAATATTGTGGTGAATGACTTGCACAGAATATCCTAAAGGGAACATGAGGTTTAAGAAATATTATAGTCAATAGTGCTAATTTATTTCCAGCCAAAGATTATTTTATGCAATAAACCAATAATATTATTTAGATAACGACTTTCCGAATAAATTGTTCAATGATAACAACATGCTCTGCATGACCTCCATCACAATTTATAAAACAAGACCACTGTATTAAATAGGACAATGATGAAGTACAGATGAAAATATGATTTCAGTAAATTCACTATTTTCTCCGGGGCAAAGATTGTTTTAGGACTTCCAAAAGGGAGGGGCACGCACAAAATTATATCTAAAAATACAATGCGAGTGCAAAGCACTGGCTCAGATTTCTTGCATTTTCTTATAGTGTTTAACCACAATTTGAATTGTTTTTTAAAGGGTGCTTAGACCATTTTAATGAAATGTTACTAAATTTAATTGGGTTATTTTTAACAGGAAAGTGCATATTTCAGTTGATTATCATTAAATTTCTTCAATATTTCCTGCTGTATTTTGTGATTATATTTAAAAGGGGGGTCAATACACCCTTTGTCTACTCGTACAGGCACTGTTGCTTTAACATACAAATATGCCTTAAAGTTCACAATTATTTACATGTTAACTGTCATACTTTCCTTTTTGTATATTTCCAGATTACTCCTGCTATATTTACTTCTGCCAACTCTTCTCTTCAGCATTGGACTAGTACTTTTCAACATTCTCTCTGGCCTTGGTGTAGTACTTTTCATCATACTCAACTGGTTATATCTAGGACTATTCTATTTATTCTATGGTCTTTATATTGCTGTACTCTATTTACTGCTGGGATTATATATTTTATTGTACTATTTACTATATGGTTTGTACATTATATTATTTTACATTGTCTTTGGGGTATTTATTGTTCTTCAATCAATTTATATTGGAGTTGTATCATTAGGTAGTTTAGTTGGTTTTGATTTAACTATTGATTGGTGTAAATGTAATTGTGAAAATTCTCATTTCATTAATTCAACTATTCACGAAACTATAGTATAATATTAATTTACTTTGAAATTTAAAGGGTTACTTGCAGCTAAATTGACTTTTCTGATATTATAACATAATATTAGTCTTCTTGATATAAA
>JAQIWE010003409.1:0-11850 GCA_034698565.1 Campodea plusiochaeta | reverse complement strand
CTGACATCACTGTAATGTATTAGCATTCTATTATTATGAATAACTCCATTACGTTCACACTTGCTTGTGTAAATCTGAGATGTTTTTTTTTTTTCAAAACTTGACAATTAAATTCTTATTGAGCTAAACTGTCATAAATATATAGGCTTGTTTGGTTAGTGTTTTTCCTAATAGGAATATAATACCGAAAAGTTACAATAAAAATATTGGAGTAATACACCCTATATTAAATATTGGGATATCTAATTCCTTCTTTACATACCAATGTAAAAAGAAAAAACACATTTTTCAGTATACCTTCATAGCTTGGTGTTTTCTTTCTTCCCTGAAAACAAAAGGGTCAATGTAAATTAACCAATTAATTATTTCTGCTCAACATTATACTCACGGTATTAACAAACTGAAGAAGCAACGGAAAGAGTAAAATACACAACCAAAAATATTTCATCCTAATCACAGAAAACCAAAACAAATAACAGTTCTTCCCATTTGAAGCACTTCATATTGAATATAATATTAAAAAAATGAAACAATAAAAACTGCGTGATGATTAACTTACTCCATGGGCGGAAATTCAAAACGTAACAAATAACACAAAGGTAGTATGGAATATGACTGAGAATTTGTAGAATACAAAATCCTAAAAATAATTCACGTTATGTAATTTATTGAAGTGAGATTGAGTATAGTGATATTGATGGTCAACAGATAGTGATCTGGTCACTAACCGGAACTACGATGAACGAACACAATAGTGTGTAGAATGCTTGCAGGAAATTACAGATGATAATTAATTGGTAATTTCGAGTGTTGAAGAGAGCTTTTGTTTCGTGTAATTGTTAGTAAGTGGAATTTGTGGTGATAAGAAATTTTTGTACTTCAATTTTTTTTATTTTCGACAGAACTTTATTTTGAAGCAGGTTTCTGGTGGATTTACATAAACACTAAAACTACTTCTTACGGGATTTCTTTTATTTTTATTTGGTAATCTGAATTGATATTTACTGTATTCTGGAGTTTAAAATAAAACTTTTTCGCATCATTTGGTGAGAAAATATACTGAAATTTTTCTGACACAATTAAAGTTACCTATACTTCTCCTAAAAGTGTGAATCTTAAATTCGATGGAAGTCTCAATCTTTTTGGTTGATAATAATATACAATTTTGGTTTCATAATGATATTCAATAGTGTACGTCTCATAATCAGATTACAGGTTTGAAAGTTTACTGATGAAATACACAACATGCGCTGAAATCGAAATCTTGCTAATACATTGAACAGAAGTATAGTTTATAATGTTATAATATTCGTGTTCGTGTAAAACAATAAATTAAGTATACAAATTAATCAGAAGGACCAATTCATGAAAAACGTATGGACGTATACTAGATTTGTACTATAACACCATTTAATAATTGTTAAATTTTTTCTAGCTATAGACGTTTGTAATAACAAAATTACAGTTGTGTTTGAATGCTGTTTTTGTATTGTAAATCTCAGTTTTTCTTACTGTCAGTATACCCAGGAAGCGATCGCTTCCCCGTACAGCTAATATTCCATCACAATATTCGATATACTCGATTTTTAATTTCATGAAATAATAAGAATTATTATCCCCGTAGCGTTGACAATGTATTCAATTTCACTATTTGCAACTGAAATAGAGAATAATATATGAATCCAATAAAAAAATAAGTAATTTTTTTTTTTCGAAGATAGCAATATTGCCTTTTTTAGGTATATACTGGATATTCGCATTTGGAACAGTGAACTGTAAAAAAAGTATTACTGTAGTATTTAATAACAACAATACTGAATTATATTCCAAAAAGAGTATTCTATTTTTTCAAAATTTCGAACTAAAGAACTTTTCATAGGAAATGCCAGTCCTCTAATTACTTAATGTGTCAACAGATGGCAGCACATATGTCTTTTGGTATATTTGTATTCTGTAAGGAGTTTACTTTTTATTCAGGATATTAATTTATTATCTACATAATATTTGTTATAAATATAAATATGTGACTGTATTATTATAAATAAATAATATGTTACTTTACATTTTTCTAGATATAATGGGCTAATAATAAAAACTTTAGTTCTTAAAGAAATACACAATTAGTTTAGTGTGATGTAAAAGTTAACAAAATCGAATTATAAAGAAATTGAAGAATTTTTGAATGACTGCTATCCCTTCTGGTTAAAAAAGCGGCCTCTAAATAATGATCATACTTTACTCTGGCAAACCATTTAATATTATTAATAATACTTAATATATTGTATTCAGCTTCCTCCAAATCATCCAGTTTAATCTCTGTGCTGGAATTCTGTTTTGTGAATGTTTGCATTTTTTCAACTGCCACATTGAAAAATACAAACATTCACTCATGATATTTTACACTCTGTGTTGTCTATATGTAATTATGCCTTGTATATTTTCAAATATTCTTTTAGTTGAGGCGGATCGTTAGCGAAGTTTCGCTTTAGAGAACACTTATATGCAAATGACGTACGCAGTGGCGTAGCAATGGGGGGTTTTGATCGGGGGTTGCAACCTCTCCCCCGCTTGACGAAAGTCAAACTGAAAAAATCCAGTAAAGATATGTTAAAAATACTGAAAAATTAAGCATACTAGTAAATTATTATGAGAAAACATTATCATTATATAAAATAACTGTAAAATATGCCTTAAAATAGGTTCTTTTCAGTTGTAATACCACAAGAGCTATGAGTATATGCCATGATTAGCATTAATTTTGTTTACAACCAGAGATACGATTTAGCAATGCCTCGAGTGCCCCAGTGAGGGGGGGGGGGGTATGAATGGCATTTCTTGATTATACCTCGAATTTTAAAGATATGCTAATCATTGATATACTCATTGCTCGCGGGGTATTCAATGAGAGAATTTGTACTTTAAATTACGTTTAAAATTAATAAAATTGAAATAATAATAATCGTTTTGCTCATTGTCACTTGATTATACATTCTATTCAATTTTGATTCAAATCAATCTAAATTTGAGTTTCACATTTCATAAAGAAATGTACGGTATTAGACAATAAAACTTATCTTTTACAGTTCATCATCTTCTCCTATTGTTACGAGAACGTATTAAGTTACTATATCGAAATAATGAAATATCCAATAAATTGGTTCTAAATTAATAAAATATGGCCAAATTTTGATGAAGGCTTTGCTGTTTGCAAATTTATTTCAATTTATAATTGGTTATACACTTTCCTTTATTTAATTTGTAGCTCATAAAGATTATAGTTTTTGTCAACAAATGCGAATATACCACTAGTAAAAAAAATCGCTGTAATACAGCGTTGATTGGCTGCTGAGGAAAAATAAAAACATTGATTGGTCGAGATTTTGAGAAAAAAGGGAATCGTGATCACGAGTGAAATTCTCACCTTAATTTTTCAAAATTTTATTCTTCGCGCCAACCATGTTGGCTCTCCTCAGAAGGTTTTCGGTATCGCTTTGTCATACCCCCCCCCTCTTTCCGATATCCTGGCTGCTCGCCGGGGTGTACGGATTTCATTGCTACATGGGAAGTCGGATTGACAGGAATTTTTTTAGAAAGAAAGAAAAAAAATGTACTTCTTCGTGTTCTTACTAAGACCAATTTTTTATTTTCCTATTTGCTTCATAATTATCACCATTTCATTTTTCCCTCTGTTAATTTCCCATAAGGATTTTCAATTTCATTAGAAATGCGAATTACAAAAAACTTGGAATCATAATTGAATTAAACTTTCACATACTAGTCTATGTTATAACCTACTTCAAATAAGAAAATAAAAATGGATGTCATCGAACTTATTTTTGAATTGCAATGACTGTAATTTGACCATATCACAAAACCCATGTTCATAAACGAAATACCTAATATTATTGGCCGAGAGAAAACTTTAAATTCACTGCGACTTTAAACTCAGTTAACTTTAAACGAGTTAACTCACAGCGTTGTAGTTGTACAAAGTCGCTTTCTATAGCTCAGAGAATATAATAGTGTAAAATTATACATTTGAGCAAAAGGCAAGAAGTGACTGAATGGAAATATGGACGCCAAATTTTCCGAGCTCGGAAATATTTTTGAAATTCCTTGGTGGGTGAATACCCTTTTCCAGTTCATATTTCTTAATTTGTTTCAATATACCTTGTAATATATATATATTTAAATAATACTGTATTACGTTTTGAAATGGATTTCAATAAACCAGACAACGTAATAGTATAAAAACATGATTTACTCAAGTTTATGCTATATAAAGTTCAGGGCTTATATTACTTCAATATACACTAAAACTCATGATATTATATATACTTAATCTTTATTATGTCATTGAATCATTGTCAAAACTTCAAAGTAAATTTTAAATTCCATAACATCAAAACTTTGTATAATTTTTATTTGAGTTCATCACACTTCTTCTTGATGCAATCTCTGGTTGGCTGAAATAGAAACAGGATAAAAAAAAATGTTTAAAATTGCTTTAAATTGACAATAATAATCATACCTTCATGGTTCCATGTAGGATACACATTACACCTTTATTGAAAGGTTGGCATTCTTCTGGACCTGAAATTTTCATGAAACATTATAAAATATTTTTTTAGAAATAATTTTTTTACTAAAAACACAACAGTGCAAGAGTGAAAGCGTTATGCTTTTGAATGTTCAATGTTTTCCACACAATTGAAGACTTTACTAGTACCATTCAAGTTTTTCCACAAAGGTACTGAAATAGTTATTTGAGACCACCTTAAAATAGTTTTACCAGTTAAAATGTATTCGTTTTTTCAAGATAATGCAAATCTACGTGTGGAAATATAATGTATGGGATTTAAAAACTGATAGTTTCACGAAATTTAAAATAAACTATTTCTATAACTTTTCTGAATCAGATAAGATATTTTGTAATGCAACTGGCAGTAAAAAATAATTTCTGACGAATTTGTAAGTTTAATATTGTCCGTTACTGCTTTCTGTACCTATTGGTTTTCTGTCACCGCTGTAGCATTCTTCAAACATTTTGGTAGCTTCATCTGCTCTATCTGATGCAACTTTCTTGATTATTTCGATAGCTTTATCTTTACTAAATGCACCATTGTCAACCTAAATGCAAATTTTGTAAAGTTATTAGTATAAATATTTTATTTCTCGGCAGGAATTTTCTTACCAAATTTCCATCTTCAGAAACACATTTGGCAATGCACTAAAAGAAAAAAAGTTTAATATGACATTATAAATGAAATGTTTTAAACTGACTACTTTGCATTGGATAGATCGAGATCGTGGGTTCGAGTCCCACTTGAGCCAAAATTTGTCTTGTTCTTAATTTATTTTTACAATGCAAAGTAGTCAGTTAAAAACATTTCATTTATAATATATATTCCTTTGCAAAGCTTCTAATAATTTAATTTAGTTTAATATGACAGTTCCATGACATAAATTTCCAGGGGTTTTATACCTTTCCTTTGGCCTGATGGTAGATCGCCACCCAATCTTTTTCGTCTGTATCAATAGTTATGTTTAATTTCTTTGCACAACCTTTCCAAACTTCTGTACATTCCTTATTCTCTGGTAGTGGACATGCCTGAAATGGTTATCAATGGAAATATCAAGAGAAAAATCGTAGCAATAAATTATATACAGGAAAAAAAATTATGTATCTGTAATATAATGAAATAAAGGATTAAATCAAAATTATACTGATAACAATTAAATTGAGAAGTAATATAACGAATATGCATAAAATTTGTCCTTTCCTTAGATGAAAAATATATTTTGTGTGAAGCAGCATTTTAATAATTTAGGTTGGGTAGATGTTTCAACTTGTAGTTATAGTAATAACCCCTGTTTTTAGAACGAGATATTTTCTGAAATACTGATGCCAGAAAGACTAAATAAAAACTACATGAAGGAGAATCTTGCTCCCTTTTTAAAAATGTGCATATTACGACCGCTACTGTCTTACAAATAACTTTTTCCGTAAATGAAGGTTCTATAACAACACTAAATTGGAAACCGGTATTTTCCACTAAAGCAGCAACAAAATAATATATATATATATATATATATTTAATTATTCATAAACTATAACATATATTTATTACTCCTTTACATAATCTAAAATATTGATTTATATATTTTCATTGTTATTCATGTCGTTTTACATAAGGTAACATTTTTTATTTTTCCACTTGCAATTGACATTCACGTTTTCTTTTCTTTATAAGGCCGTAGCGGTCGGAATACTGCAAAGTTTATCCCAAATCCATATATTTTTGGAAAGAAAACTGTACAATCTTTCATAAGCTTTTTGTTTCGTATTTTTATAGTATTTAAAAAAATATTGCGTTCTATAAAAGGGCTCCATTTTTTATGAACCACCCAGTATATAAGTTAGTGATGAGAAGTACTGTATCTTCAGTTCTTTACTGTACAAAGCGAGAAAGTTTTTATTTTAATGCAAAAACACTATTGTATCTCACACTCATTTAGAAGGTTATCGCTATGCAGAAGGAAATTAGAAATGTATTTTTTTTTATTTTGAGTCAGTGCGAAGACTAGGTTATATTTCGCAGTGTTTGATTTTGCATTTACACTATTCTTGATAATATATGAGAATAATGCAACACAGGTGTTCAAAATATCACAAAACCTTATATTCTTGTCAATTTAAAGCAATAAAAATCACACCCACCTTTTTAACTTCAGCTTTGTGTTTCATAAAACATTCCTTTATTGAAGCATGGTCAGCTTGAGAAAAAAAAATAAAGAATTCGATTAACAAAATATCATTAGTACAAGGTTGTTCAAAATTCCTTAATATATTCACTTATCTGCCACATTACTATGGGCATTATAGTCATCTCAACACAAAATTTCCTGACTTTTTGGAAGACTTAAGAAGTATTTACTTCATTTTCAGGGAAGTCATAACATGAATGACTCTTTACAGTACTTTATAGCTTAGTGCTGCATAATATTTTAAAATCTTATTAATAAGTGAATTGTAGTTTGTTGACTGATAACAAATAAAAAAAAATACGAGAAAAGACAATATTTATACAAAATGAAGAAGGTAAACAGAAAAGACATACTTAAAATTATTTTTTGTTGTTCATGCACTGATCTTTAAAAGGACGTTAATATATTGGAATCAATAAAAAAAAATGTCATACAAAACTAAGTACATTATTTTTGGTGTCGTTGTTTTTAGTGAATTTTATATTTACAATGCAATTATTAATGTTAGATCAATATGTGCTTGAACGAAAAATATTTTGCAATGCTTATATGAAAATAATCATGCTTTAAAGTTTATTTTTAATACTTTACCTTCACTTTCTTCTCCCTAAAATAAAGAAAAATATAAGTTAATTCCAATTATTTCGCTGAATAAAAAACATCGTACCTGAACCAAAACTGCAGAAACCAGAAAAACTGACACAAGTACAATAAATTTCATTTTCACTGTTATTTCGTACAAGTATAACGAATAAGTCTTGACTTCTAACTTGCGACAAATAATTGTGAATGACTGACATGACTGATAGCTGTTATATATTTATACACATCAGCACTTCTGGATGTCCTTTATTTTTCACAACGGCACACCTTGCTTTACAAATTTAATAATTATCAATGAAATTACAAATCTTTTATCGTGACTTTGATTTATTATAGTTAGAATCAACAAAAAGGTTCGCGAGTAGTAATTTTCTACTGGTCATTTTGTTCAATAGATAACTATCAAAATTTGTCACATGACGGAAACCCCGCTGGTATTATGAGTAATTTGCTTTTTATTGTGATGTCTTGTACCTGGTGATCTTTTTTTGTGTTGTACAAAGAAATCAACACCTAATTTTATTTACTGAAATGATGGTTGATTTGTAGTAAATTATAGGTTTAGATAGTTATAAATAGTCATTACATTTCACTATAGAAGTTAATAATGGTTGGAGATTTTTTAAATTATTGTTACTAGCTGGTATGAGAATTCGTAAATTTGTTTCTCAAAATGGCAATTTAAATAAACGAATCATCATATAATTGTAATAGTTGTTTACTTGTTTTGAAATACATTTTCTAATTATGAGAAAAAATTGCCATCATACAGTGACATTACACTTCTGGAAATTACAGTTTCAAGTTAAAGTGCCATACAAATACGTAATGAAACTACAAAGTTCGGAAGTATAGTATTCAGCAGTGTTATAAGATGTAAATATGAGAATGGACAGAGGACAAATAAAATTTTCATAAGGTGAATCAACGCAGATGAATAATGAAACTTTAACGTGAAATGATTGAATCTGCGTACCACTTACATGTATAGAATTATTCTTGGAATATCTTTATAACTAATTTTAATAATAAGAAATATATTTCTTAATCCCGCTGTCCACGGTCCAATCTGACAATCCAAATTTGCTACTATCTGCAAGTTTGTGAATGAAGTTCATTCATAAAATTTCGAATAGGATGCAAAATGTACGGTTAAATTGAACCGTGGACAGATGGCTTTAGATAAATTTCTGGTGTTAAAATTCATAATTTTCTATTCACATTAAATTTTAATGTTTCATTAGTGATTTATAAAGCGTACTGAATATAAAGTTCTTTTTACAACACTCTTTGCAGGAAAATAAAAATAATGAATGCGATATATAAATGTTCAGAATTTATTTTTGCAGAATATTAATATAATTATACACCACATAATGTATGCTGAATTTTTTTATTATGACATTACTCTTGATCTATTGCTTATTAATTCCTTTAATACTGTCTTCCGTGGTCGGTTGTTTCCTTCTTACATATATTTCTTACATTCCTCTTTGAAACATGGAGTGAGATACTGAAAAGAAATTTAATATTATTATAAATATTTAAAATACATTTCTTTGACAATCTATTTTTACTTTACCTTTATAACTACATTATCCATACAGTCAGAAACGTATTTATTCTGCATACAATTTGTCATTTCAACTGAAATAAAATTTTGCTGTTAGAAATATACGAATTAATTAATGTCCAATGTTAATAGCTATATACGTCATCATTAGTAGTAACCTTATAAATATTTAGAAGTTCTCAGTGAGTGGTAGTAGCTCCTTCGCTTTTCTTTTTTTAGTATTGTAGTACTTTCTATTAATATATGATTCTCGTTTTGAAAGATCACTTACATAATTATGCATTATTTTAATGTTACTGGCAATCATATATCATAACTGAAAGCAAATATACTAATAATGTAAATGAATATTGTTATAATGTTTTTTTCCCAAGTAAACATTTACAAACTGCTTTATTTTATCTTTTTTTATATAAATGTAAAAACATCATAAAAAAAACGTAGGCTGATATATCAATGTAATTATGATTGCTACTGTAGTTCTTAAAATTTTGTGATATTTGAGGTAAATACAGGAGCCGATAATAATTACATATATTTCACAAGTTTATATTAGAAAATATGGACTTACACTTAATAACTAAAAAAAAAAAAATTGTTAAAACACAGTTTTGCTGATTAATGTATTGAACCACTATTATGTCAAAGAAGGAAACAGTACCATTATTAAAGGGTTACCTGCAGTTAAATTGAGTTCTCTTATTTAATAACAAAATATTACTCTTTTTAGTATAAATAATTCATATTATTTTTCTTACCATCCAAAAATCAAAGATACAGTAGTAGAAATATGGGCCTTTGAAAATGTGCTGCAAGGTAGCAAGCAAACACGGCTGAAAACAAGACAACTACTGATATCCCAATAAAACGGTTATTCTGTTGAGTCAATTTGGTTTCTATTTTATAGATACATTATGAATTATGATAAATATTTTTCCTTAAGTAATTTGCGTATTTTCGCAACACAGCGAGAGGAAACAACATGATTCCTCTAGTTTCAAGCCGATTTGCAGTATGGACTGCTACCTTGTAGCATTTCTATAAATCAAAATATCTTTTGAGCGGTTCTATCAAAAAATGTCAAACCTTTGTTTTTGAAAGTTCTAAAAATGGAAAGTACAAGAAAACCGGTAAACCACAGAAAATCGGAAATTCATTATCTGCAGATAATTCTTTAAATATTTTTTATGTTACTTGTACTAGACGGCTAACGTAATATAGTATGACATTAAAACCTGAACATTTGAATAAATTCATTTATATACGTACCATCTGATGTATCGGTGACAGTATTTCCCATGCAGGTACTTATCTCATTAGTCAATTTTTCTGTAAACATTGCATTTTCGAAAAAGGGAATGTCTTTCTGTAAATGTTCAATAGCTTTGCTTACGTCAACAAATCCAGTTTCGTTCGTCTGAAATATTAATTTATTATTAGTCAATTTAAATAATAAAAAAAGAAAATCTAAATACTTATTCTTTTAAATATTTTATGGAAGTTCGAAAACCTTTTTTTTTTTTCTTGTTTACTTATTATTTTAAAAGTAAGACATGCTGTGATAATTAATTTCTCTCTACATTTTTATAAAATTATACTTCCAGATAATAAATGTACAATTTGTAAATTAAAAATGCAACGTTAACTACGTGAAGTTATAACTGGCTTATGTGCAGATATACACGACAGTTAAAATCATCCAATATAATTTTAATATTATAAAAAATTCTATAAAATGTACTGAAAAAAAAATCTTACCAGTTCCATTTTCTCAAACATACATTTGTGGAAACACTGAAAGAAATAAGGTACATGTAGTTATCATAAATGTATTTCATTATAAAACGTATTAATATTTTTCACAACATAGTTCGTATAAAATATACTAAGAATAAAATAATTGAAGTATCCTAATAACTAATTTGTCAAAATCATATTAGTTTGTTGTTTACATAAGTTGATTACAGATATACATCAGAATGAATACGAGTAAATATGCTCGTACGGAAATTAATTGAGTATTCGTGTTTAAGATACTTCTTGGGTCTGGCCACTTATAAGAAACAAACTAATTAGCTTCAGGACGTTTCACCTTTATTAATAAAAAGGCTTTATCATGTAAACATCCTGTATTTTGTGAATCTTTCCAAACTTGTATTGTACAGTTGATAAAGCATTTTTTTATTAATAAAGGTGAAACGTCCTGAAGCTAATTAGTTTGTTTCTTATAAGTGGTCAAACCCAAGAAGTATCTTAAATACGAGTAAATGTCATTTAAAAAAGTCCTTTATTATAAAGCACTGGATGTTATACTGTAGTCTACGTTTTATTATATTATTATTTGAAAATCGGATTAGTTGCTCGTAGATTGTTAAACATCATTACTTGATCCAAAATGCAACTTCGTATTTCTATCAACAAATTTACAGCAGAAAACCACCCGTAATTTAAATTAATCTTACCTTTTCAGTTAACTTGGCCTTAAATTCCATAATAAGAGTTTTTTCTGGTTCTTCAGCAGCATTAGGACAATCATTGAAAGGTTTTATTTCAGTAATTCTTTTATAGAGGCATGGTGGAGTAATTTCCAATTCAGTCCAACAGGTACTCATTGCAGCGTAATAAGCATTGCTCTCAAGTTTACAACTCTAATAGGAAATATTCAATTATAAAGTGGTTATGGAATTATTATTTACAGTAGGTATACATTACCTTGACAAGTTCATCATAATGACCAGAAACACAGTTTTTAAAAATTGTGGTTGCATCTGAAAGAAAATAGGGAAATGAAATTTTATTCCATTTCCATCGGAAGTACTGAAAATATAACTCCTCAAAAATATCTTCAGAACAAATTGGAAGCAGTTCAAAAACGTTTCATCAAACATCTTTGCTTCAAAAATTTT
>JAQIWE010003408.1:0-11851 GCA_034698565.1 Campodea plusiochaeta | reverse complement strand
TTCTCTAATGTGATTCATCATAAATATACTATTTTTGTTCTAAATAAAATTATCATAATTATTTTCAAAGTGCTGCCATGTCATGTATATTTATAAACACTTGTATATTGAAATAATTATTGTAAATCACCTACTACACATCATATTCATGTTACATAATTGTATTTGTGTCTCTTGGATATATATCTGTTTAAAGACCAATAAATATTATTATTATTATTAGGATGCAATTATTTGAAAAAATTAGAATTCCACAAAATAACCCCCTCCCCTATTTCCTACGCCCCTTCCTCCAAGGTGATGTATACCCACAAATGTCACCAAGTCCTGCCGAGATCGTTAATAATAAATCAGATTTGTGTCTTTGGTCAATCTGGAGGCAGAAACCCTTTTCATTAACTTACCCATAATCAGAATATTAAAGAGACTTGGAAGGCTTTGAAGTTTGTAGGTATATTATATGAGGAAAATCTAATGGGAACTCGTAGGTAGGTAGGTGATGTGGTGTGTAGAGATGTGAAAAGGGTTGCAGGGGTTCAAGGCGATGAGTGGTCTTTTTTGGGGTTTTTTGAGTAAAAGCGTTTGGAGTGTAAACTTTTTATGTTTAGGCTGTCATATTTTTTCTTGGATTATTTTTGTTCTTGGCCTGTACAGTATAGGTAATAATATTGAATTATAAAGGAGTTATTATGTGCAGAAATGAGGGGAAAAACTGTCGTAGGAAGATTTTTTAGTTCTTATGAATATTTATGTTTTTACAAAATAATTTTTTAACGATATTTAACTGTTTTCACCATTTGCAAGTTATATTGTGACGTAAGAAATCTGCGTTAGCAAGATTCTTATTGTGACCCGAAAGATCTGCGTTAGCAAAACACTCTATAGAAACGTCGCATCTTCTTGATTGGAAAGGCACGGTTTTATTACATAAAGGAGAAAATATATATGAACTGTGTTATATAGAATCTGTCTATATAAAAGGAGTAGGAGCTAATGCATTGAATGAAACTCAAGGACTCTGAATACCAAGACCCTGGGAGAAGCTGCTTACTGATTCAATTTTAAAATCCTAACTTAATTTTGTTTGTTGTTTTCTGTTTGTTTATATTTCCTTTAACTTTCATAATTTGTAACACGTTTGAAAATGAGTTTACAATAAACTTGAAAATTTACATTACTGTCTGAGTATAGAGCCTTCTTGAATATGAAGTTATATTGTCTTCATGTAAACGTTTCACTTTAATAGCAAACAGATCCACAAGTACAAAATGAAAATATTACAAAAACATCTAATTACTCAAGAAGAATCAGGGATTGAAGAGTTGATTTTTAGAGAATTGAACTTTTATTGTTAGAAATTCATCGTTCGTACGATATGTTTCCCTAACAGTACTTAATTTACTTTTCATGATGAGTACATGTAATGAAAGCACGTGAAATTATGAGTTCATCTATACGAGTACTATTTGTATACCGATGACTTTGAAATTAATAATTTATTTTAACAAACTTCGATGTACCGTATCCTCTTTTCACGTTTAAACACTTTTCCCACGGGGAGATTTTTTTTATAAGTGTGAAAAATACGAGAAGCAAATCTTCTCAAAATATATACAGAAGAACCCGCCGCATGACAATTCGAATACATAAAAACCATACTTATAACCAGCAAAAAAAATTCTCAACTTTTTTCACATTTTCAAATAATTTTACCAACATCCCTTTCTAAGGTCAGTGAGTTGCACCAAATATATATACATCTTTTTCCCGTACATCTAATATGTATTAAAAAGAGCGTCACTTTTTGCTCTGGTTGTCTAATTCCCAGGAGCTTTTCCTAATATTAAGTTAAGGAGTAGCGATCATCAAAATGACTACATGACAGCTTCCTGAGTCATACTTTGACTGGCAGGTACATGGGTTAAGGCTTTTATTCGCTTAGAGCACTATATAAAGTGACATCAAACTTTGAAAGCTTTTTTTCTATCCGAAGCGAAAAAAAGTTTTTTTTTTCGTTCAGAAATGTTATTTAATTACTTGTGGTTTTTTTCCGATGTGGTAAATGGGAAATCGAGAAGTTTTAAGTTATTGGGAAAATTGGGTGTAATCTCGAGGGATTTTTTTAGTATAGAGAGCATTTTTTTTATTTTTGTGCTGGAAGTGTCTTTCGCCCTTCGGGGTGAAAGGTTAGACTAACTCTAGAAAGGGTGTTGGTTTAAACAATAATGTGTTTTTGGTTTCCGATTTCCGAAAGTTAGGTTAGAAGTATTAAGGATAATTGTATTTGTGTCTCTGTAAAAGTTTCTTGCTTCAAGAAATTTTTGACGACATCATGAAATTTTCCAGAACTGCATTCACACACTTTATAATTATCGAATACCAGTGACGAGGTACAATTTATTAAGAAATCGTAGAAGCCCATACCCTCAGATTGTTGATAATTCATATTCAAGAAGGCTGTCTACTCAGACAGTAATACAGAATTATTCCGAAAATTTTCAAGTTTATTGTAATGTAAACACATTTTCAAACGTGGTAAAAAAAAATTAAAAAATGGAACACGTTTGAAAATGAGTGTACAATAAACTTGAAAATTTATGGAATAATTCTGTATTACTGTCTGAGTATAGAGCTTTCTCGAATATGAACAATTTATTAAATTATAATTATTTTTTTATTTATTCTAAATTTACAGTATATCAAATATCAGCTTCACATTCCAGTTCTAATTACTAATCTGATTAAAATTAACAGCATTATCATGAATTAAAATTTTTAAACGCGTTGAAATGCTACTTTGAAATATTTTTGATAAATGTATAGCTAATAAATATATTAACAATTAGATCTACATAATTATAAAAACAAAGCAATTGTAAATCAGAAAAAGAAACATAATGCAAACCAGATTCAACAACGAAAAAACGACGATATTTGTTATTTTTTTGTGAATTTGCTCTGCTTACAGAACAATAAAGATGTTTTGAATGGAAACATGACTAACTCCCCCCCCCCCCTCTGCCCCTCATAATGCCGGAAGTAGCACAATTACCGACGAGTATGACTATAAAGGGGATATGAAGTAAATATTTATATATGATACAATGATCAACTAATAGGTATAGGTATTGAATTAGTATAATTTTGTAGTTTACACAAATAAAATTATATTTTATACCTTATCTGATACTGAGACGTAATCTTTTTGAAACAATATTAAAATACAGTAATACTCGTATAAAACAAGAGTTCGAGTGCATAAAAATTATTTGAAAAAAGGACAACCAAAGAAGTCTTCAGCAGCCTCACATGCATGGAAAAATAACCATCTTCTTGACTGGAAAAGATCTGTAGTTTTCAGAAAGCCAATTACTAGAAAGAACGGAATATTCGAGAGTCGATTCACATAATGCAGGCGAAAAATACTGCCATGAATGATAAAATCGGTTCTTATAATGTAAAAAATTGGATGCCCATCATCAACAAACTATGAACACAGATTATGTATTATCAACTATTGTAACAATTTTTTAGTCTTGATAAAAACAAAGATTCTTTGCAGAAATATTGACAGAAATTGCTATTTTTATTCGGATGTAAAACCCACGATTTAGGAAGTAATATTTGTATCATAAAATATTTTTATCCCACAAAATGTAAAGTTTCTGACCCATTAATAAATTATTTTAGCTTTAAACCCTCTGCAATTTTTTTTAACGCTCATTACCGATCCTATCATCGAAATCTCCGATATCAATTTCACAATCAGTATAGCATTGAAATAAAAGAACTGAAAATCATGCTATTATATTTTTGAAGAGTCGTACAAATAGCAGTGATGTTGTAAAGAGGGTTCAAAACACGAAATACCAACTTTTGAATAATTTAAAACTCTCCCCCCTTTTTCCATGCACGCGAACACTTGTCAGGGTAATAAGATTAGGTCAACCCCCCCTCTCCGAATGTACTTATATTGGGTTCTCTGGGAAGGCGTCTGTAGAAATGGAATAAATTTGTTATAATATTATACTAGATAATGTTTTACTTGTTATTGTGTGTATGAAATTCGTGATTGCAAATATTGAATTAAATTCATAACGTTTTAATAAAGCAGGGTACATTTTTAAGTTCAGTATTTTTATATATATAAGCAGAGTTCAATCTTCAATTTAATATAATTTGAAAATTAATAATAATAATAATAATATAGTTTATTTACATCGTGGCAAATAGTAGGGCTCTAGGCCCCCTCGTACCTACTACCACGCTTGACAATACAATATTACATTTTATGTATTGAATTCAAAATGACAATTATTATAATAATAAAAATATTTCAATTACATTAAATTAATGTTATTTCTTTATTTTTGCACGTTTTTGAACTGTATCTTTCAGTTATTTTATATTATTAGGTTAAAAATTGTAAAACAATTTTGATATTATTACTTTATAGCAGTCAGAACGACAAAAAAGTATAATTTGACATTTAATATATTAATTATTTTACGTATAAATAAATTTGATTGGAATTTGAAATATATGAGAAAACCATATTTTCCATTTTTTTAAATAATTTTTAGTAATAAAAAAATGTCTCCCCATATTTAATAATAATAAAAAGAGGTAAATAAATACAAACTGGAAAAGCAACCGTACTAGAAACACATCTAAAGTACTAAACATCCCTTAACCAAACTGTCGGGACAATCCTGACTTAATATGCGATGAGAAAAGTAAACAAGGGTAAATATGCTCACGCAAAATAATTTTCCATTCGTGGGAAAAAACAATAAAAGTGAGTTCCTCATTTATATGAATTATGAATTACAAGGAGCTGTGAATAAAGAATTATTACCCGAGACTTGAAAGGGTACTCTTGACTACAAAGGAAACTGTGTTAAGTTTTTAAGTAACATAAATGTCGCTCGTTTATTAATTATTTCGGACGGGTTAAGTTTTTGTTTTCCGAGTTTTCATGGGGTTATCAAGTCTTCTTGGCTTGGGTTTATGTTTTTCAAAAGGATACGGTGGAAGTGTTAGATGTTTTGTTGAATTTTCGGCTTTTCTTTGCGTTTTATAGCAGACTTTCAGTACTTCGAAATCTATTGTGGTATGATAGATTTTCGAAGATTCAGTGGCTTTTCTTGATAATAATTCATCTTTAAAATTATGGATTATACCACTTCAAAACACAATAAAATACTGGATTGACGTTTAGTTTGCTATATTATCATACAAACATTTTCAAAAAACAATATATTGAGAAAGGGAAGTATAACATACAAATAAAGTTAGAAAAAGAGGCACAAATTCAAAGGACAGATTCCACAAAACTGTACCAAAAATAGTGAATTTTGTGCCTCTTTTTTGTAACTTTATTTGCATGTTATACTTCCCTATATCGACATAATCTTTTTTGAAAATGTTTGTATGATAATATTGCAAACGAAACGTCAATCCTGTATTTTATTGTGTTTTGAAGTGGTCTAATCCATAAATTTGAAGATGAATCTATTGTGGTATGTCCGTTACCTCTCATTTTTGTCGAAAATTTGTTTTATAATAGTATAATAATATATTATTGTGACACTGATGGAGGAGTAGACCTACACATAACAACTGTTTTAGTCAAATTTAAACCTCTTGGAAAAACTTTCAAAACTTATAAACAGCAGTATGTATATAATTAATAATATAAATAATAAAATTTAACCACGCTTTAAAAATATCCTTTAGTTTATACGAAGTTTTTTGTGCCAAAGATAGGGATAATAAATAAATAAAATCTTATAACCCTTCCAGCGTGCAGATTTTGTGATAACCCTAAATTTTCTTACTTTCATCTGCAAAAATACCCCATGGAAAACAATATTCTTTTGCATACAAGTTACAGAAAAACTCTCAGAGGAATTTGTATTAAACATTTCAGCTCAAAAAAAGAAAATTTGACTTGAAAAAAACTTCAAAAGAAGAAAGTTTTTTTTTCACGTGTATATATTTGGAGCTATGGGAATCCCCAGTGTCGAATCCTGTTTGCACTTTTTCCGTCGTCTTCTTTGATAAGCTACAAGAATTTGCATAGTTTTTCACGTTTTAAAAAAGCAACGTTGCCATGTGGCATATAGGAGGAAATTATTTGAGTAAGAAAGATGATATGCTGATTTGATGGAATGATATATCTTATGTATTCTCTTTTGATAGAAATAAAAAGCCGAATTCCGTAATAAGCACTCTGTATATTATTGGACATTACCCAACATATTACCCACATTACCCAACAATATAAAAGTTATAACAAATTAATACTTACATAACTGCAATTAGGTGTTATTATTTGAAATACAGAACAGCAAGTGCAAAAAATTTTATATTACAGTATGCACTTGCTGTTCTGTATTTCAAATAATAACACCTAATTGCAGTTATGTAAGTATTAATTCGTTATAACTTTTATAAGTCCTACTATTTTTATTATTATTTTTTATTTTGTTCTCATATAGATGTACTCCTGATGATGAATTGTTTTATTCGAAACATGTTGGGTAATGTCCAATAATATACAGAGTGCTTATTACGGAATTCAGCTTTTTATTTCTATCAATATACAATATTCCGTACATTTCTAGTATTGAAAGTATTCTCTTTTTGTATAGTGAATTTTGTCGTATAAAAATTCCCGAATACTGAAGTTTATTCTTAGTGTAATTCCTTTTTCTTCTGGGTAAAATTCCTGCATGGTTGAAAAGTCTTCGCTGACTACATCTTCTGTGCAACGAGGGTACGACTGCAGTCAGCGAAGCATTTTCAACAATGCAGACATTTTACCCAGGAGAAACAGACGATGCAGCCTTATGGGCGATATTTATTCATAGTATTATTTCACACTATTGGGAAAGTGCAATAATATTGACAATAATCAATAAAATGTTTGATATTATTTTTAAAGTAAGAAATGTGATATCTGTAAATTGCATTGAAATTACAACATGATATTACTCTTTCGAGAGAAATGGATTCATATATGTTTATCATTTTCTAGCTAATACGTTTCAAATCCACAATGAAAATATCAAGAAAAATCTGCAGCGGCTGCCCACTCATGGAGAGGAAATCCTCCATTAAACTGCGGTAAAGCTAAAATTACCAAACACGCTAATCACTGGATAGAGCGAAACATAAGAGAATCACTGGAAATTATGAAAAAACGAAATGCAATCATGAACGATAAAGCAGGTCCTTACAATTTAAATAATTGGTCTCATCTCATCAACAAACTATGCACTTAATGTTTATATTCCTTTCAACTACTGTATATTTATTTGTAAATAAATTTAATGTTTTGATAAAAGCTAAGGGTCTTGGCTGAAATATTGACAATATTCTGTATTTTCATTTTGGAATTGAAACGTATTAGCTACAAAATGATGATATTACTCTTTTAAGAAGATTATTTGCCATGCAAATCATGGTTCCTTAAAAAAACTCCCCAAATTCAGAGGTCGGTTATCAAAAATTTTGGGCTAGATTTCTCAGTCAAAGTTGATCAAAATAACAAGGAAAAGATTGTTTGGCATTCCTATTATATACCATTTTATAATAATGATAGTTTGAACAGTTGAGGAAATATCTTTGTCAATTTAAGTCTCTTTGTCAATTTATTCTTGTTGATGCTGACGTTAATTTTTTGTTTTTTCTTATTGTATAGATATCTGATGATGGTCATGTCTGACTGAAACATTTGTTATATTTCAATAAACTTTGGTTGAGAAGAAAGAAATTTCATTCAGTTAACCATTTTATATGTTATATATATTGTAATTTTCGATGTAATATATTTTCTTTTGATGTTTACTCTAAGGGTTATTTGGAAATTGACTAGTTCCACTAATACTATGTGCACCAGACATGGCATTCCCTCGAATAAATAATATCTGATTTTGCCCAAATCGTCGATAAAACAAAGTTCACTAACACGTAAGAAAATTCTACAAAAATATATAGGCGATTTCTTTTTCTATTCAGATATGACAAATGAGTTTCATAGAACAAACCACTTCTTAATTTACAACTCCGAGACCTCTATACATTATGCCTACAGTTGTAAACCGTGATACTAAATAACACCAAATCTAAAAAACATGGCAACAATGGCGACCTCCCCCCCCCTTCTCCTAAAAACATCACCTCTTAACCTTTCCCCCCTTTTTTCTGAAACTTTCATAAAAAATTCACGCGGACTGATGAAAACGAGGCTCTTGCATTGGGACTCTGGGACTTAACTTGCTGAGATGGATACTAGATTGGCCGGTTGCAATTTCCACCCCCCCGCCTCCCCCTTCTCCCTCCAGCCATGGACCTAGTCCTGGAAATAATTGGATGGAGACTTGAAAAGAGGTTGGAAATAGTGCAAAAGTTATTAAGGTCGCGAGGAGATTTCAAAATTTTAACGCCAACGATAGAAAAAAGTTTTATGGGTATTATTTGTCTCTTGTGAATTGTATTCGAATTGGGTTTTAATTGGGGGGATTTGTAGATTTGGGTCACTGATTTTTAATATGGGATGTCGTATTTGGTATGATGAATATGGTATTTGGGAATAGGTAAAAATAGATAAAAAAAAGGTAGAAGGTTTTATCCAAGGTTTATAGATAATGTGGGTTTCTCTATGTTTTCAGAGAGCACGGTGTTTTTGATATACAATATTTTTTTTCTCTCTTTGTTTTCATAATTTACAGGTAATGTATGTAATTATTATTCAACCTTGTGTATAGCTCTAACTGTTTTTGGAAAAATAATTATACAGAAGATATTCACTTATTAGGTAGTGGAAATTTTAGTCAATATTATATTTCCCCCTTCGTTTTTAAAATAATTGATATTTCATGAAAATAATTTGAACATTATATCGGAAGAAAACAATACTTTCGTATTTGTAATTGTAAAGTTAATCGTAGTTGTCCACCAACAAAGGGTTTAGTAAAGGGTACTCAATCATCTGCTTTGATGAAATTTAACCAATATTAAATTACTTCATCAGATTTTCTCCTATATTCGAATCAATAAGTTTTGCTTAGGATGTCAGACAATTTTTCATGACTGTAAAGTTTACAGCTTCCACTTCAAAAATTAATTTAGAAACAACTCCAAATAATGATAGTCAAGTTTTACATCCAAAATTCATACCACTGAAACCAACACCGAAAAATAATCAACACAACCTTTCCTGCATGCAGAAGAAAATCTCGTAAACTGACCATACGTCCGTTCAATTTACATATTCCGAATATCCCTCTATCTTTAACGGTTTGAAAACACAACATGCTGCCAACGTCAACTTCACTTATCCATACATGATTTATTAAATTCCATCCGCATTCTGCCACACAAAAAAACATCTCGATGATATATTGATGAGAAAACAAATACTTTTTTGAAATCTTTGGGGACCTTCCTTTGCAAACAGATTACCACGTAAAATTTCTATGCGGACAGATTGATAATAATTCATTCTTTGGGAATTTCATCACCGTAGGAAAAGAAGAAAAGATTTATGATCTAGCGCTCCGCCCCTATGTCCAAAATGAAACAATTTTCTCAACAAGAAGTAGTAAAAATTTTCGGAGTTCCCCAAGGGTCCACCTTCTCGCCTTCATTTTTTTCCTGTTTTCTTTGATTGTTCTTTACGCTTCTCCGAATCACAACGAAAGAATAAAAAGTAATTTCTTGAACTTGGGCTCATCTCATGTTTTACAATGAATTTTGTCATCAAAATACGAGCATAAGATAGACAGTGTCTGAGTGCACTGAATACCAAAATGGGATTTTTTTGCTGAGGTTATATGCTTCGTTGTTTCTGTCGTACGTGAATAAAAGAGATTTGTTTTGCAAGATATATAAGATTACTGAAATTGGACTTTAGTAGTGGAAGTGTATTGCACTAAAACTTATTTGTCGTTCGTTTCTTTTAAAATTGAGTAATTTAAGTTTAAATGGAAGTTCGACAAATTAATTAATCTAATTGTTATTCTGTGGTATCTGGGGCAAATCGTATCTAAATAAACATATTATATTCTCTCGTTAGCATAGTTTGACAGTTTAAGCTCCGTAACAAAAGGGTGGACAATAGAGTCACCGCTGTTTACCATTGTAAACAAAACTTTCTACTGTTAAAAACGTCAATTCTCTAAAGTGGAATAGGTCCTTAAACAAAGATATATTTTTTCCAGAGGGAAGCCATCTTTTCCAGCACAGCTTATCGGTCTCTTGGAAAAACGAGTACAATAGAGAACAAAGAAAGCTTATGTGTGTTGGAAAATGCAGCTCCCCGCTGTAAAAAAAAATACAGTTTTAAGATTTTGGATAGTTTATAGTTAAATGCCTGAGAAATACAAATCATAATATTTTTAGATCAAATACTTTTATCACGATGAAATTAATATTATTGATATTTTTGATTCATATATTTCTGATTATCAACTATTTGAATATTTATCTACATTTATTGCGCAGAATATTCTTTCAATTTCCTATCAGATTTGGCGTTTCTCAAATTTTATGTTAATTGCCCCTGCGTAGTTATATAACCTTGGCGCTTCAATTTTCCAGCATATAACATAACGGCAAGGGGTAAACAAAAAATGTATTTCCGATTCCAGCACTAAGAATAAGCATCTAATTTTATTTCTACAACATACTCTTGCTATTACATTTGGTGAGAAAATTTTAAATACTATTATCTTTTTTTATGTCAAGTGAAATACGATCATCGAACCCCTAGACTCCGAAGTGCCAAATCAAACTAGTTCATAAGACTCATGAAAAGAGAAAATCGAAAAAATTATTAGTATACAAATTAAAATTGTATATTGATTTATGAATACCTATGCTGTGGAAAAAGAAAAACAAAAAAAAAAAATACATAAAGCTCAAAATATGAACTTTTGAAATAAACCTCTTCCGGTATAACGTGAACACTATTTAAATACGAAGAGAATCCTCAAGAAAATTTTCCTTCACATTAAAATTCTCAACCCGCACTTCCACCAGTCTTATAATAATTCTAACATCTTCTAACATCAATCATATTACCATACTGCCCCTTCAATAGTATGTATCCCGCAACACCTCCAAAAACTTTGATTCCCAAGTCAGCCATATAACATACTTTCAAGTAAATATTTCATAACGTATTTCTGTTGCATGTTTAAACCAAGATACACAGCACAGTATATAATATACTGGACAGACTTTAATCAACTTGCCTGAAGGGTACCTTTGAGTATAAAGTTCTCTTTCTTAACTTTGTCTTAATGAAGAATTTAAGATCGTGTGTGGTGGACCGCGCTTGTTAGGATAACTTAACTTTTGGAGACCAGTAGTGGAAATTTATGTACGTAAAGGTATAGTTTTATAAATTTTCTTGCATGTGTGTTTAAGTAAGATTTCGGATGTGAGTAATTCCCATTTGGTTAGTAAAGTTTGTTTAGGTTAAGTGGAATAAGAAGATGCTGGGTTGTCCGTTTGGGAGATTGGGTATATGTAAGTTTCTGAAAGTTTAGTAATACAGTAAGAAAGTTTGAATTATTCAGTATTGAAGTCTAGCGAAAGCCTAAGCGAAGTATCTTACACCTTATCTCGTTAAGTTGTAGTTGCCATTTGTTGCACCACGCTAAATCTTGTAGTTGAGGATTATATGTATATACTCTGCACAAGAACATTAAACCTACTTCTAGTTAGCACAGTTTGACAGTTTTAACACCCAAACAATAGGACGGACAAAAGAATCACCCCTATTTCCTATCGTAAACAAACTTTCTCCTGTCAATATCATCAACATTTCTTAACAAGA
>JAQIWE010003407.1:0-11852 GCA_034698565.1 Campodea plusiochaeta | reverse complement strand
CTATATACCAATAAAAATGCTTGGGTGTTACAATATTGAAGCATTCTACGAATTTTGGCCACTATACCAGGATACCGTTCCAGCAAATCGACATAACGGAGCGTTTGAAGAACTAGTTTTTATTTTTGGAGTAACGGATGACCCACACTTTATGTTACTGTGGCATACATTCAATATACGAGAACTATATATTCGTGACAAGTATGTATTTATTGCCGGGAATATACAAGAAGAGAAAAAGATCACTAAACATCAAGTACCTATCTGGCAGCCAGATGGCAGCGCTACAGTATCGGATTCAGTTACCACATATCTTTTGGTAGGAACTTTAGAAGACGATAAAACCAAAATGAAGTTTATATCACTATGCTGGTTTTGTAAGCAGGGGAACGTTTCGTTTGAGTTACTCGGAACTTTTGAAATACGCGAAATACCAAAAACAGTAGATTTGTTTCCAGATACTACAAGAAATTTTCATCAAAATGTATTTGCCACTGAGAATGTTGACCATCCATTACTTCAGTATTATGCCAAGTGTTTGAATGCTACATTGATAGATGAAAAGGACCTTCCATATACTGTATTCGAATTGAGTTATTATACAGACGCTCCTCTTGCTCCTGAATCAGGCTTTCACCAAACAGTTCCGTACAGTGTTTCGAGATTCGTTTTCGCTACAAAGCAGCCTCATGGTATTTTCCAACCACATATGTTACCGATTAAGTTATTCTCTTTAGAATCGTGGCTTGGTTTATTATTTGCAATTTTTGGAATCTTTATTCTATTAAATAACGAAAAATATGATCTTGGAGAGCCTTCGTACATACTCCTTAATTACATTTTAAGACCGTTATTTCAGAATGACATATGTTTTCCTGTAGGAAAAGCCAGATGGTTTCTTTTATTTTGGAGGTTCATGGGAATTGTTATCGTAACTATGCTCGTCGGAAAATATACTCAAGTGATAACACAAAAGGATTATGAAAAACAGCCAGAAACATTTAAAGAACTTTTTGACAGTGATTATAAACTGTACAGTTCGAGTATAGTACGGCTAATGTCCGGATATATTGCAACAGACGATGCCTACGCTCTTGAGAGGTTGTTAATTGAAAGAGTGTGGTCTTGTAAACCATTAGAATGTTTGCGTCATGTAAGTTCTTCATATGAAATAGCTTTTATGCATGACGAAACAAATTTAGAAAAGTTCATAGCACAAGAGTTTTCAATAAATTATGATGGGTCGTCAACATTCAAGATTCACTACCCACCTGAAGGGGAAGAAAAATTACTTGCAACGACTATAGGTTATAAATCTGTAATCGCAGAAGCCATTGCGGAATGTACTCTTCGATTTACTTATTTCGGGACACAAGGAGTGTCAATGCCTTTGAATCGAATGAATACAGCAAACAGACGGAAAGCTATGAGAAATCTACTGAAAGAAGAAGTTGAATCTGGCCAAAGATTTCTTGTTAAAGTACGAAAGTTAAAGTTAAAACAAGTCATGAACGCTTTTGGTCTTTTAGTGATTTTAAGTGCTACTAGTATACTCATTCTAATAATTGAAACTTTATCTGTTAGCATACCAAAGTTGTGTTCATGTCGTTGTAAAAGAAAAACAAGAGTTCAGATTGATGTTCCATTTCCCTTTACTCTTTAAAAAGGTCATTGTGTTAATAAATAATTGCGTAATAATACTTTTTGAAATATATGTGTATATTCGTGAGCTCTATAAGTTTGTTCAATAAAATTGTAAAACAAAAATTATTGATTACAGCTTATTGTAATGCAATAATGGTACTCAAATAAAAAAAATTATACCATTTTTTTTTTTTTTTTTCAATTCTAAAAATTAAAGAGAAATATTAGCGCGACTGTAACTAATAATGCCAATGTAATCTAAGATGTAATGCAGGTCAAAATTTGACGCAAGAAAACATAATAAAATTACTATCTTTAGACCATTCCAGCAGATTGTTGATTTATTGACAAGTTACGAGATCATCGTTAAATTATCAAATTACTGCAATTAAGAATGAGATTTAAATTTAAGCTCAACTCAATATTGAAAAATGAAAATTCAAAAGTTTGATGAATCCATATTGTAATCATCAAACTTTTGAATTTCCATTTTTCAATATACAGTAACCTCTCTTTGTAATGACCTCTGTTGCTCTCCAGTAAACTTTCTCATTATTCAACCTCAGCCATGGTTTTGGAGAACAACAAATATATACGTCTACAAGCGAAGATTGGAAAACTCTGCAATCGTGTATGGTTTTTAAGACAATTTAAATAGAAAAATATCATAAGATAGAGAAATAAATCAACATCATTTAACAGAGAAATGGCTATTATTCAAAAGTTTGATGATTCCATATTAAACTCAATATACATGTAACAAAATTGCTATTACGACCAAAGGACACAAATTTAAACAATAGTTCAGTGATAGTCGAATAGTTTATATTTTGCATAATACAGGGTGGCTAGAACATATTGAGTCATATTTTGAACATTTATAAGTACTGATGTAATTGAGATACAGATAAGATACACACCTAAAATGAAACAGGGAATATATGGAATTCATTTGAAATTTCAGCTCACTCCAAACTATTAGCCGTTGTAATGCAACCTGTGGTAAAACACTTGAAAGAAAGTAAGTCAATTACATTGTTGAAATGAAGACATAATTATTATTATTATTATTGTAATAATTAATAAGTAATAATAAGTAATAATTCCCGCTGTTTTCATGATTATTACAATCTTACTAACTCAGGTCAAAGGAAAATGATTCCTGGCATTATTATTATATTATACGTTGTTGTGATACTATATGATAAAAAACATTCAGTTAACTACAAAATAATACATTTAAGTTATCGGCGATGACTCCTCCCATTTACCATTTAAGTTATCGGCGATTTCTCCTCCTATTTACCACAAATTATGAGGCAAATTTCGTAGTTTAAGTTATTTACTTGAGGTTTCTGATTACGAATAATCAGGAACATGCTCACCAATCACTCAAAAGGTTTTCATTAATTAAATAATTGGAGCCATAATATCTGTAGAGCTCACTCATTTGCTGTGAAGATGGCATCCTCTCGTGATGTCGAAACTGCAGTCAGCAAAGGAATTTACTCTGCAATGCAGGAAATTACCCCAGGACCAACAGGAACTCTTCATAAAGACTCCTGCAGTCTTTTGGAAAATATGAGTTATTACTTGCTTAACATATGTGAAGTGACTGAAGACAGTTCAGGAACTCCGGAGCTCCTTTTCGGGAAGGGGGGCCAGATCAGACTTAGAAAAGGCGAAAATAAAGAGCTGTCGGAGACCGTACGCGAAGCTCCACCAAGCTTGGCGTGAGCGAAGAAAATTTTGAAAAATTACGGTAAAAAACCATTTTTACTACATTTTGAAGAATTTTGGTCACATATTTCTAAAAAAATTTAGTTTTGATTATTATTAGTGTCAGCATTATTTTGTCTGCATTTTATCTCTATGAAATAATTTTATTTGCAGTTCCAGGAAGGGCGAGGCTCCTCCTCAAATTTAACAAGTGGGGCGGTCGCCCCCTCTACCCCCCGACCCGGGGCCCCTTAAGACAGAACATTACATACATACAGATTTCATCCAGAACAAAAAAGTTATTCTTTTTTGTTCCAAGATTCCGACTTCTTACGCATATTTATAGATTTCATTGACAATTTTTGTAAGTGGAAAGAGTCCAGCTATGATAAAGTTAAGTGTTAACCTGGTCTACAAAGTACAAATTACAAACTACAAAAGTAAAAAACCACCCAGTTGAGAAATCAGCTGGTACAAATTGATTTCATTTCTCTCCCTGTTTTAAATCTTTACTCGCGAATTTAGTTCCAATTCCGTCCATTTCTACCTGAGCAGCACTTACTAACAGATTTAGTATTAATTCCACAGTTTTGCTGTAGATGGCAGGAGTGTTTGTGTGAGAATAAGTGTGAAAATCAATACTGTCATCTAGTGGGGACGTTACGTAATGAAACAAATGATAAATAATCTTTCAATCACACCAGCCAATTTAGTTAAGTTGGAGTTTTAATGAGATGGGGAATACGATATTTTTTTGTGGAGGTTAAGGAACTTTTGAATGTAATGTAAAATAAGAATTCATCTTTTTTGCTTTTGAATATATTTAAATTTTAAAGATGTAATCAGAATGTATATTGTTGATCAATATGTCATATCTGCTGGTCACTATTTCTTATTTGACTATTATTATTCATTATCATTTTCAGATTTTATAATTGTTTTGTGAGAACCACCTTCTAATTTTAAAATGGATATACCAAAGTAGAAAAAATATATAAATAAAAAATCAGTTTCATGGAATAAATTAGATTAAAGTGGCATATATTTTGAATTTTGAGTAAAACAAAATCATAATAAGAACTAATAAGGTACCGCGTATTTGCCTAAAATGAGAGAAGTTTCCATTTTGATTATATATTTTAAGTTCGAAGAAAGCCATATTTTACAAATATAATGAGAATTTTTCATATAATATCAATGGATTATTTAATAGAGAGAAATGAAATGGTGATTTAAATCTTAACAGAATAATATCATTAATTTTATTTGCCTTATTTATTTTGAAATTTATAAACTCTTAATTGAGTTTATTTTTACACTGAAACGTTTATCAATAAAACGTCTGCCTTTATAGAATATTTTGAAACTTTACTGATATAAACAACTTAATGAAATGAAAAACTACTATCTGAAAGAGTTTCTTATGAATCATTTTTTTAATTGTTGGAAAAAGTATGCCTTTATCAATAAGTTTATCAATCTATACATTCTTTAACGTCAAGTAAAATAAAACGCTAAATAGCAGATAACAAACTTTTGATTATTATTATACTGTAATGACGACTGCCACTTGAAACAGGATATCTACTATATCATAAACCATTAATATTTTGCAATCATGGAAAGATGATCTTGTGAAATAAATGTTTATATTATCTATTATGGATTAACAAAACAACTTAACCAATATGATTTGATAAGATTATTAGAATAATTTACCTTTGACGGTATAGAAAAAAAATTCGGTCATTACAAAGAATATTTATTTGCTGATGTTATTGTTGTGTGGACAACGAGAAGTGTTTATTTAAATAATGGGTAGCTTCTTCAGTCGTTATAAACAGCTACCTGGAGATTTACTTGAAGATTACGCTGCACTTACACCATTTACGAGAAACCAAATAAGGAGGTAATGTAAATATGAACAGTATTTATATTGTTTTTTTACCCAAGAAAGATTTCGCTGTCGAAAGGAAAATTCGCTTCTTCTGCAATGTAACTGATCCAAGATTGTCTTTCACATTAAATAAGTGCTTTTGATATTGAAAATAATTTAATCTTAGACATGCTCTTCCTCATCTACTGTATATACTCTATTTTAGTTAAGAGCTCTCCACCTAAATTTAAAATTCAGAGAAACCGAAATTTGAAATTTGTATTACTCACCAGGTAAGGTTGCAAAAAGTCATTTTTATTTCGGATTACATTCGTTATGATAATATTCAAATATATTTGTGAAAAATTCTCCGATTAATAAACAAAACGGCCGCCTGTAGAGACAACAAGTTCAGTTTGTTTAATGCTGATTATAATTTAAAAATTGACAGGAGCCTAAAAACAAATATCATTTTGGATTACACATGTAAAACAACATTCTTCTATCTTTCCATTATATCATTAATGTATCCTGCCAATGATTAAAAAAATAATTAAAATCGTCATCATATTTTTTGCCGTAAACCATCTACAAAATATTTTATTTTTAATACTAATTAAAAATTTGGAAAGATATAAGAATAAAAAACTTTATCCTGAATCCAATGATACCAAACACTACATAATTGCTTGAAAAAGTAGCATTAAAATAGTTTTGGATTTTACTGTGTTGAAACTCAGTTTTCATTCTGGGCGAAGGAGCCTTTTGGTAACTGATATTTGATTATTATGGAACCCTTTCACTTCAAGAGTAGTCACAGTGACCGCATTGCTTGGTCATATATTAAAAGAGATCATGCTCTCCACAGAGTTTAATTTTACTGTCTTCTTTGTGTGGAAACTACACGTTTTTTTATTGGAATGAACCTTATACAGTATAATATATTTATTTTTTTGGGTGTTCTTATTTTTACATGCAGTTCCATTTTCAACCTCTATCAGTATTCACAAATATTATTATGGTCTCTTCTGTATAACTTATTGTTTTCTTATTAGGTTGCATGCTTTGTTTTACATGATGGAACCTAAATTACTTGGAAAGGATCAGTTTGCTAGAATACCAGGAAGAAAAGTGATGAAATTCATACCTCAATTCAAGGTAGGATAGTGGAAATATTGTTTAAGGTCGAAACAGACGCAACAACGTTTTGAAAGGGGCCTAAATCATTAAGTCCAACTCGTAAGCGCTTACTTTTCCAAATCGATCCTGGCGCGATTTATCCAGCAACTTGTTAGTGGACAACTCCAAAGGGTAGTTGTGTTCGTGGTCATCTTATACGTACGTTAAAGTTATATTTTATTTAATATTTTCACCATTTCAATGAAACAACAATTGTTTCATTCCATATAAATTAGTATTTGATTTATAATACCAGCTAAAAGCACAAAGTAAAGCTTTCGAAGGATATTTACAGGCTAATTAGTCCATAAGTTGGGTAACTTCTTCAATGCAGTGTGGCAGGGTGTAAGTTTGAAAGTTGGACTTACTACAATATTAAGCCGTACCACGACTGTGAAAAGTTGGCGTGTCTGTTTTGAACTTTATAACAACAACCACTGTAATGGGATATAGTCAAGTAATGTAAAAAGAGATTAATGAGAGAAAAATTCCGTCCACGTGTAATAATGGCATAATTAGCATTTTTTTTATTACCACTGAAGTATTTGAAATTATTTACATCCATTTAATAGAGCAAATAAGTACTTTCTACTTATAATATAAAATATAATTTTACACTGAAATTTATACAAATCAATTCTAAACTGATTGCTTTACCGATATATTTGTTTTGTTTCAGGTAAATCCATTTCAAGATCGTCTTGTTCATGTATTTTCTTCTAAATGTGATGGTAACATGTCATTTGAAGATTGCTTGGATTTGATGTCAGCACTTCATCAAGATACTCCGTTCGAAACGAAAGCTGCATGGGCATTTAGAATATTGGGTAAAAAAAATAAGTAATTTCAT
This sequence comes from Campodea plusiochaeta, assembly GCA_034698565.1. Lineage (NCBI taxonomy): Eukaryota > Metazoa > Arthropoda > Diplura > Rhabdura > Campodeidae > Campodea > Campodea plusiochaeta. Next base: position 4,584 of record JAQIWE010003407.1, on the reverse strand, counting down.
CTGATTGCAAACGTTTATAAAAACAAGAAATGTAATAACTGTAACCAACAGGGTGGTCAAAAAAATGAGACCCCTGTTTTTATGAAAGACATATTAGAAAGATGAATGAAAAACTATTTGAAAGAGAATCGTGTTATCTTTCAAAAATGTATAGTTTTATGATAATTAATGAAATATTACAGCAGCTACGGCATTCCACATAAAGTTTTACGTGAATGCAAGTTTCTGTTACAATACTCAATTAAAAATCGGTATAGGTCATGTCTATTGTTGTGTAGCATAATCAGGTTGCACATTATATACCTTTGGCTTTTTAATTTGTCAGTCAAATAACAATATTTTAAAGTGCTTTCATTTGAAAAGCAAAAAATTAAAAGTACAATATATCTTTCAGGCACAACTTTGTGAGTCAGCAAATTAAAAGAAAAACTGTTAATTTCAAAAAGTTTTATTTTTAAGTCATTTCTCAAATATGGTAATGTATAGTGTAGATACGTATAACATAGGATAAAAAGATTAAATTATCAATAATATCTTTGTTTATTTTAGATTTCGATGGCGATAATTGTTTGGGTGAACAAGATTTGAATTTGATCCTTGAAAGAATCACAGGTGAACATCTCAATAAGAAAAGAAGATTAACACCAGAACAGAAAAAAGAAGCTGTCAAAAAGGTACGAGAATATGAGACAATAATATGATGTCACAAAAAGATATAGTGGAAAATTTCGGTATAGCAGTAACCATGGGATTATATGACAATCGTTCCACTTTGAAATTTTCTTATAATGATATTATGACACACACGTGGGATTCGAAATCGATTTCAATGTCCATTATTTTAAGTTAAGAACGAATGTCAGAATGAAATATTTGGAATTGGACTGTAATGGTCTAAGGAAATTAAATATGATCAAGAACTGCTTAATAAAATTGGAATTTTAAAAGATGTAATGAAAATAATATACATGTACAGTAGAAAGACTGACTAGAACACAGATACGGTACATTCATTCTATATAACTAATGTTATATAAAACTAATTATGAAAAATTTTGTACATGATTTTCCCTTGTCAAATAACATAATATGCTTTTTAAGGTATTTGAAGCTTTGTTCATTGTCATTTAGTATGTGCAATTTGATTGCTTCTATTTGACGAGTAACTATATTATGTAAAATAAAGAGTGAAAAAAATTTGTGGGATTCAATAGCTCAGTTGGTATAGAGCACTGTCCTGGGTAGGCAGAGGTCGTGGGTTCGAGTTCCACTTGAGCCGAAGTTTTTCTTGTTCTTAATTTATTTTTCCAATGCAAAGTAGTCAGTTAAAAACATTTTCATTTATAATATTATATGCTTTTTTCTTTTCCAGATCTTATCTGAGGCAGATATTGATAACACTGGTGTTGTATGCTTTCAAGAATTTGTTCATCTCTTAAGCAAAAGTTCAGATTTCTCTGCAAGTTTCACAATCAAAATATGATTGATTATCTAATCACAATCAAACTATGATTGATTATCTAACACATAATTAGTATGCAACCATCACTAATCTAAATTAGTCACACTTTGTTTAAAAAGCTTCAAACAATAATATGACAAGTAGAAAAAGACGCAGTACGTTCAGTGCTCGTGTAAAAGTATAATTGAAATGGAAGTATCACTCCAAGTTTTCGTTTTTATTTTACTTCTGAAAAATAATTTATGTGAACTGAATATAACATTACAGAATAATAAACATTCTCCGTTAGTGGCATCTTTTGTAGATCAGATTATTGATAATGCAATCACCAGAGAGTGCAGTGTAACATTTACTGAGGTCAACAATATTGCTAAGAAATTTGTTCCCGAAATTCGTCCAGAACGGTACGTTCCTTTTCACTTCATTAACATTTTACAATTTTACAACAAATCTTCTGAAGAAGTCGAAGTTTCCGAAATAATTGAAAAATATAAAATGTGGAAATGTGCCGTTCATTTCGTCCACGTTGAAAATAATAATTTAATTGAAGTGAGTGACACTCTGATTTATGAAAAATCATCAGTTTTGGTTAGAAAGAAATCTGAAGACTTTTATGTTTTCATCATAAATGGTGACTTCGAAAATTATTCATTGTTCTTGACTCCTGAAATGTCCAAATTCAAATATAAACTATTCGTCATTCTTCAAAACGAGAAACTAAAATTGTTATCAGTGTGCTTATTTTGCAATGATGGTGAACCGACACTAATTGACGTACCTTCGGACTATCGAAATATCGGTGATCTCTTCAACGACACGACTAAAAATTTCAACGGAAAATTGCTGAAAGGCGGTCATATTTCAAGCGAAGATAACTCTCTGTGTTCACTGTACCTCCCAGAAACTGATGTTGATCCAATCCAAAACAATATTTTCCATTTATGTTTTCTATCTGAAGCTCTTAATTTTAAATGGGAAACGGATTTATCAACTTATATGCCATTCATAATCATAATGATGACAAATAGTGAACTCCCTGAAGAAATAGAAATGGATTTTGCAGCATTAATATTCGAAACTCCGCATTTGATTCCGTATTTAGATTACGTTGTACCGATTCTCCACGAAAGTGTTTGTTACGCGATACCGATTCGTAATAATCCGATTACTTGGAAAGTTTATTTACAGCCATATAGTAAATTTTTGTGGAGTATTATAGTATTGACAATTTTCTTAGCGACGATTTTCAGAATTATTTTCGAGAAAGTTAACGCTGATGATTCCGTTAATAATTATTGTTCTTTCAAAAAAGCGTTCCACGAAATGTTTTCAACTCTTTTGGAGCAATCTGTTCCGATTTCTGAGACTCGAATACCGATTCGGTTTCAACTAATAATTTGGTGTTTCTTTTCCATGGTCATAGGCACTGCATACAAAAGTAAATTATACGCTTTTCTAACAACACCAATGGAAAAAGAAATTCCACAAAGTATCGATGAGTTAATAAAATCAAACTACATTCTAGGAGCAGACGTTTATCAACTTTGGATTTTCAGATCTTTTCTATCAAACTCTCCTGCAGGAATTCAACTGATGAAGAAATCTGAAGCACAAAAATCCACTACAGATTGCTTGAAAAAATCACTAAAACAAGAAAACTTATCTTGTCTATCAACTATTACAGCATTAAAACATGATGTAGGGCAAATGTCGTCGGATTTCGGTCAAAATCCATTCGATGTTCCAAAATGTGACGAGTATAAATTTTTCATAACAATGGCTACTCCGAAAGATTCGGTATTGTTACAATCATTCCATTATTACATTCTTCGATTTCTTTCTTTCGGTTTAGATGTTCGAGTTGTAAAATCGTTTGATATCAGAGGAAATATTTTAAAAATTCGTGAAAATCTAAAATCAAAATGGATTTCTTCAGATAGTATCCAACCTACCAAGCCACTGAAAGTGAATCAGTACACTGGTATTATGTACGCTACTCTGTGGGGATGGATTGCAGCATTTTTCGTTTTAATATTAGAAATTATTTTTAATTTAATTCAAAAATTTTGTTGTCATTGATAAATTGACTAACTCTACATGATTATTCAACAGCCCAAGATCAATAATTAGTTTTCAAATTAAGTTATACTTTTAGATATACGTGTTCGGAGGTTTTGTGGCATCTTGTAAGTTTTTTCAAGAGTTAGAATCTACTACCACATATTGTTTAAAAATATTGTAATACTTTAATAATGTATATTCAAATTGAGCGCTGAAATTTCTGACAAGCTGAGTATCAGAACCTGAACCTAATTATAAAAAATTATTAATCAACGATGTGCCATTAAAAATGCTGGGTAACAAAACTAAGCTTAGAAACAATGATAAATATTTTTATCCTTCCAAATCAATGTTCACATATTATACCAACACACTTATAAAAGAAAGTGACTGACAGCTTGCCAATATATTGAAGGTTCTTTCAACCTTAATTATATAATAATATAATCCAGCAGTGCTTAGTGCAGAATTATCTTTTCACATTTTCCTTTGAGGTGCACTTTACACAAAAGAAATGATTTTCAGTATAGGAAATTGGTAAATCTGTTAATACAATATTATTTAAGTCATGTATACATGAAATGCATAATCAATTTAATTTTAATTTTAAAGCAAATAAGGAATATTAAGGCTATTGAGTATTTACAGCAAGAAATATAAAATAAGGTAATATTTTATATTTTACCACAAAATAAATAATTATGATTGTACAAATAAATAAATGAAATAGTAATGTTTGTTTTATTTTTACATTTGAATGCTTCGATGTCTAGTTGAAAATCTGCGTTTGCACCTGAAAAGAGAAATTATTATGATCAGGAATAATGGAAGAAACATTTATTGTAATATATTTTGAAATCATTACTATTATTATTGTAAAATAATGTCAATTTTCATTTGCAAAAAAGAAATAACTGGCTCTGAGAGTCAGAGTATAGTTCGAAAGTATAGTCTGCTATTTTCAACTGAAGAAAATATGTCGAATTAAATGTTAATATTTAGAGAAGGCAAAGGGGGACAATATACAATGTTAATATTAAGATGGTTTTACCCCTAGCGGT
>JAQIWE010003406.1:0-11853 GCA_034698565.1 Campodea plusiochaeta | reverse complement strand
TTCCCTTTGGAGAACTGTAGAATTCCCTTAAGGGATCTGTAGAAGAAACTATAATCCGTCCTGATTTACACCTTTAAGTCCTGTTTGCAGTATAACTTGTAGTTGACAGTTTTGTATTCGGGACTTTTAATCCATAGAAGACTACATACTTCACGATATAAGATATTTTCAGTCAGGAGAATTCACATGCGTGGCGACATTATTATCTAGACCACCAACTTATCAAAATGACAATCCAAACAAACAAACAAATTAAAAAATTACACGAAACCATAAACTGTAACATCAAAACAAAATTCCTCACTTCACAAACCTAACATTCAAACAATTAATACCTCCCTTCTTTTATTATACAAAATAAAATCCACATCTAAAAATACCTAACGTGGGAACTGAACACTGACTGTCATATTTCATCAACACTACCCATCTAAAAAAAATCTCTAATTCGAGTAGGACTGACAACTACCCCTTGAAAAATACCCCCATCTCTCGGTAAAAATAAAAACTAACACGAGTGACAGGATCGTACAAATATCAAGGCACACCTTTCCATAATTTAAGTTTTATGGAGACGTGGTAAAAATTTTATAGTTGTCAGTGTTTGTAGCGGGCGGGGAGGGGTGGAGCGCCAAGTGAGAGTCTGGTGGCAAGAAGTTGAAATTGGTGATGGGATCATTAAGTTTTGTGGGTTTAGAGGGGGGAAGGAACTAGGGGGTGGGGGTAATTAAGTGAAAATGGTGTTCGAAATTGAGTACTTCCTTATTTGGTGATGTTTAATTGAGATATGAGTTGGTAATTTGGATATTGGCGTAAATCTTAGTGATTTATTTTGCAGTAATATTTTCACAAGTAAAACTTACAATGCCACTCCCAATTCTAAGTGCTCATAATCTCAAACTAAATTTCTGCAGAATTATGAAAAATCGTATCAAAAACAATTTTTATCATATATATACTGACTTGAAATTGCCAGTTAAAAACTTGACATGCTCAAATTCTGCTATTGCTCAGATAACGTCATAATTATTTGTGTTATTGCATATTTCCCATTTTTTATATATATACTTTTTTGAAATTATCATTCACAAAAGAGGGTTCTGCCAACATATCAAAATATTATATATATGTTATGAAAATTATTCTGATAGCGAGTACAGCTTTTGATTATTTATCTCAGATTCGTAGTAATAATTTAAATTCTTCTGAAAATACTTAATTTTTTTTCATATTATATTTTCAAGATCTGAAAATTTCAACAATTTTTTTTATGAATTTGAAATTATCTAAATGGTAATTGAAAATAAGATACTATTTTATAATGACAAATTCGACAACATTATATTTCGACTGGTGGTCCAACTTAGGGTTCCTAACTATACCTCTTTAGAATCAGATCAATCACCTTCAAAATAACTATACAACACAAAAAAAACAGTGTTGGAAAGAGGCAACGCGACCTGCATAAGCAAATAATATTAGATATCGTAAACACAATTGGAAGATGATTCTCAATATTAGCATTAACACTATTTAATGGAGATAATGGTATGGAGATTAAGGGTTTGTATTGATAAAACGTGATAAGGTATATAGCATGGGGAATTTAACGTTTTCACTATTTTGTAACCATCATTAATCTTTCGGGAAATAACTGAAAAAACTTTCATGAAGGTAAAAATAGCATACAGTGTATGAGGTTCTGAACTAATAAGAAATTATTATTTATAATCATAATATCTTGAACACAAACTCACAAAAATATCAAAATGCAACTAACGGAAACAAAATGTTCTATATAAAATTTCTGGAACTGTAAAATCAGCAATAAATATAATTATGCAACTAGAATCACTCTATGCTTCCAATATAATTTTCGACATCATAAGATATATGAAAAGAGGGAAAAAATACGTTTGATTTAGTGACTTTAAAAGTTTAAAGTCACTTCAAAGATACAGTACAATTCAACAACATTATTTTCCAAGTTCTGTTCTTACATTCAATCGGATTATCATAAGAATACCCATCACATCGTTTGAAATTTCCATATAATACCAAAACTACCTTGGCATTACGTAACTCTTATGCACTTAAAGAATGCACTCGTGTTTCATTGTATAAATGCAAAGATAAGACTAACAGAAGAAGAGTATATTTGAGGAGCACAAAGAGTGAATTTGAAGAGCACAAAGTGACAAGCGGCAGCCATATTTTGGAAGATAAACGTCATGGATTAAGTAACAGTAGAATATAGGATTACACATTCCGATTTCAAACTGAAGCTCTACTCGTGCAACCAATACGTAGACTTATGAGGAGACTTACGAGACTTATGAGGAGAATGAAATAAGAGTATTAACTACCGGGTTATTGTGTTTAGTTTGTTTATTTGTAAGGGATTTTAAATATGGAGGATATAAATTGTTTTTGGGAATAAGTTAGGATTACATAAGTTGATTAGTGAACAATGTTTTTTATGCTGAAAAAGTGCTGTATTATCTTTGAACTTCTGTTCCAGACAATTCTAAATTTTTATCTTAGATTTGAATTATTTTTATTCAACTGAATGTGCCTTATCTCTTTATTGATTACCGTGTGTTAAATTTTGTGATAAACGAAATAACCATTTGAACAGAAGAAACCATCATGTATAATACTCCATAATTTACTGACAATTTTGTCTTTCTCCTCTCTTTTTCTGTTCAAACATGACGGACATTAGAAGAAAGAACATTTTCGCAAATGTTTACTGAAGATTTAAAAATTTTAAAATACCCAGATGAATATTGGATATTTCTCCTTTACCGATACAGTTACTATCTTTCTCTCCTCATTATTATAATCTTTCTACTAGTTATTATTTATCTTCACATTTTCTTCAGTTTTGTTTTCATTACAAATATACTTAAAGGGTTACCTGCAGCTAAATTGACTTTTCTGATATTATAAGATAATTGATATAAATGACTCATATTATTTTTCTTACCTCCCAAAAATCACTGGTTGTGGAGATATTCACCTTAGAAAATGCAAGAAAGTAAGCTGTAAGGTAGCGGAGCAAGCGTGGCTCAAAACAAGACAACTGCTGATATATGAATAAAATGATTAATTTTGCATTATCTTAAAGTCAGTTTTGCTACTACTTAATAGATATGTGTTCTGATATGTGTTTTTCAGTGAAAAATTTGTATATTTTCGAACGGGAACAGCGAAATTAAGCAGGTAGATTTGTGCTACCTTGTGGAAAATTTATCGAGTATATAAACAGAAAGATCTGTTTATCCGTTGGGACAAAAAATGTCAAACTTTTCGCAAAAATTCTTTAATGTACAAGAAAATCACAGAAAACCGGAAATTCATTATTTGCAAGTAACCCTTTAATGAAACGATTAATATGAATTATTATTATCGCAGCTTTGTATTTAAATGATATAATTATATTTACTGCATAATTATTCTCTATTCATTCCCCATCGTCACATGATCATTTTCTATTGTTCATATTTTCTTTAAACAAAAGGGGAACAAGTTTTGTTTTTCGTGATTCTTTCACCCAGCCCTGCTATTGAGTTTCACAGATCTGTAAAAGGAATGATGGGTAATTTATGTCGGTAATAAACGCACAGCATGAATTGAAAAATGAATAAAATTTATAATTAACATGTCCTAATATTCAGATTTACTGAAAGGAAGTATTTCTTAAGGATCTTCATAATTAATGACAGTTGAAATCGGACTCCGTTATTTTAATGGGGAAATCGTGAATTTCAGTTTTAAAATTGGCACTATAAGTTAGAAACAGATGTCAGCTGACCAGCATAATTATCTTGCAAAGACGTACTGATATAAAACATGAAATTGAGGAAAGGGAAAAGTAGATATAATTAGTAATACAATATCTTATATAATAATTATTATTGATTATGTTAGAAATAATATTAATTTCATTGTATTTTTGACACTTCCCATAACTGAATTCAAAATAGCTACCTATCACTTTTCTCTGCAGTCATTTTTGTGCCTGCTAACTTAACTTCTCAAATATACGAAATGGAATAAAATCTAAAATAAAGCAGTTCCCTAACCAGCCCTTTTAAAATGTATATTCCAACTCACGCAGGAATAAATTGACAAATTTTCCATATAATTCTGATCTCTTTAACTAAATTCAATATTTTTATTTCCAGTGATACTGTATTATTCTTCAATAACAATGGAACTAGAAAGAAACCCCACAATTATTATTCGTTTATGAGAATATAATTATATCAGCTTCACTTTTCTTTTCTATCTCAATGATTGTTTAAAATTCCAGCAGTGACGTTCGGTCCAAATGTTACAGGTAAATTGAGTTACACATTTTAAATAAATTAGAATTTTGTCAAAGGTACCTTATTATAAATGAAATGTTTTTAGCAAACTACTTTGCATTGGAAAAATAAATTAAGAACGAGAAAAATTTCGGCTCATGTGGGACTCGAATCCACGACCTCGGTCTATCCAGGACCGTGCTCTACCAACTGAGCTAATGAATCCGATAAATTTTTCTCATTCTTAATTTTGCATAATAGTTACTGTCAAATAAAAGCAATAGAAACAGAAGCATCGTGGGTTCGAGTCTCACTTGAGCCGAAATTTTTCTTGTTCTTAATTTATTTTTTCAATACAAAGTAGTCAGTTAAAAACATTTCATTTATAATATATTATATTCCTTTGCAAAGCTTCTAATAATTTAATTTAAAATAAAAGGTACCTATTTTAATTCACAGTTATATCAATGTTATTAGAATTTACCAGATTAATTTAAGTACAGCACTTTAGCATCAGTTTAACATAACAACCTATAACAATTCTCCTAAATATCTTCTCCCAAAATAGAACAAAACCATAATTGAATATACTAACACGATGGAATCCTGGGGCATCGAGCAGAGCACGTGTTGTATTTTGTACCAACACGTCCGATTAAATATTCAAACAGAAAGAAGCATGTTATATAATAAAAATAATGCTATCTGATGTCCTAAGGCGACTGCTCACATGTTTTGGTGCTATTATGCCACTGACTCTTATGAATAAATTAATTCTAGAAAACAACTAATGAAATATTAGACGAATAAAAATGTAGAATCATAATGCACACAAGAATTTCTTTTTGAATATTTAATGAATAAACTTCCGTTTCGTTATTTTAATTTTTTGGTATCGAAAAATACATTTTCATATCATGGAAATTAAAGTTATCAGATTCACAGGAGTGTATTAAAAGGACATGTAAATCATAGCAGTTTTGAAAAATTTTGTAATTGAAATGGTTATACAGTACAGCTTACTGAGTATATGATGTCTGCTTGCCTTTGACCTTTATCAGCCTCAAAAGTCCGATTGAAAACTAAATTTCGCTAAAATATCTGATGTAGACGAAGCAAGATACTGAACTGCTGAAATGTGAAATACTATTGATTTAGACTGAAATGTTATATTGACAGTAAATGTCATAGACGATATATTTTAATCTCTTAAAATTTAAAAAAATCATGTTCTGAGTAGAAACTTCCCTTTATCATATAGAAACCAGTTTATACTGAAACTTTCCTAATGGCAAATATTGTTTGAAAAACAGAATTTGAAATATTAATCTTAAATTTCTTTCGCTTCTGTATAAAAAGCCACTTTAAAAAATTAGGCGGCTCGTTACATTACAGAAAAAGATTTTTTTTGTATTATTATATTATTGTATTTTATTCTAGTACTATATCCCACACAAAAAAATGATAACTACCTTCCACAAAACTGACATTTTCTCTACTAAAAAGATAATTTCTACTTTTCCGAAATAATCTGAAGCTAATAACCCGTTGTCAACGTAAACTACTTCATTTCGTATGAACTAATTTGGAAATATTTATCTCCCGTTTTGAGGAAGAAGCATATAAATTAATACCTTTTGCGCTCAACGAGTTAATTAGACCTAATTTATAATGATTTTATATTACACAGGAGTAAAAAAGAGTGAAATTTCACACCGATATGACATGAGAGAGTAGATATAAATTATAATGTAGGATTATGTTGCATTTGATTAAAGAGGTAGTGTTTCTGTTGCGTAAAAGTAGATCGTTGGTGAAAATAATGGGGAAAATTCGTGGTCACAGGAAGTGAACAGTATTAAAATAGTATAATGTCGACACTAAGGAAAGAGTTGGCATGGGGCTTGTAGGTTTAATCCCCCCCCCTCCCACCATTTCCAAAAAGGATGTGATACGGTATCCCTTCATTTTTCAAAAATATTTAGCTTTTATTGACAAAATAACCCCCCTCCATCTCCAGTAAATTTTCCACTGACAATCTATGGAAAATACGAGAATATATCATAAAAATATATTTATCATTTTCTAGCTAATACGTTTCAAAACCACAATGAAAATAAATGTATTTTTGTCTTGATAAAAGCTAAGAGTCTTGGCTGAAATATTGACAATATTCTGTATTTTCATTGTGGTTTTGCAACGCATTAGCTAAAAATGATAAACACATATGGATCCATTTCTCTCAGAAAAAATATAAAAATATATATACTTGACAGACCTCACAGGTGGAATACCAGATTTCATTTTTCAAAGGTGGTAAACTTAATATTTAACATATGTGAAATTTGCAAGTCCACAATACATATTTTCGACATTCTCGATAATAAAGAAAAAAAAACCAAAGTTGATGTCTTCTCTTCTATTTTAAAAATTTCTTCAAAGATACAAAGAAACTCAAGTTATACATATTATGAGATTTTTCTGACAATGATAAATGAAATTCTAAGTTAAAAAAATCAGAAATACCAAATTTATTCCATAACATTATTGGTCACAAATATTTTAGTTTGTCACGATAAAACCACGAGCACTCGACATGCATTTTTCCATTTTTCACATGACTGACAAGTTGGGATGGTTCCCAAGGCAGAATAAGTGAAGAAAAATAGTTGTGTTGATGAACAAGCCCCACTCATAATTTATTCTAAGATTTTCTCTTCTTACGTAACAAACCCGAAAAAAGTACGCAGAACAACTACTGTACGGAATTTGTGGACTAATTACACAGCTATTACCCTATCATTAATTAAAAGATTTTCTTCGGAACGTTTTCTTTGGCAGAAAAACAAATTTTATTCAGCTAAAGTTGGCAAGTCTTATTCGATTATTTGTAAACAGTTTTGTTTTGGGAAGTATAAGCGCACAACAACAAACTGAATGCATGATAAAACTAGAAAAAAGATGTATAGGTAGTGTTTTCTGTATTTTTTTACAACGGGGCATGTCGCTTTCCAGCACTCATTTACCGTTGCACTTTCTTTGTTCTACATTATTTTCAATATCCCAGGGGAAAGATAAACTGTACTGGTAAACGAAACGCCCCGTTGAAAAAATGGGACAGTTAGCATCAACAAATTTAAATCGTATTAGAGTGCTATATGTTGAAAACCAAAATCGACAAATCACATACTGTTTTCAGTTCATTACAATCACCTCTAAATTAGTACATGCGCTGGGTGAATTTTAATTCATTATAAATTCGAAGTAACTTTTCCGTGTAATTTGCTAATAGTGGACTACACGTTGCATTTGTGTTATTTTTAACTCTGTTTTGGAAACTTTTGTTTTCACATCGGACATGTAATCAAAAGGAATATATTAGTTATCGTTCTTCTCTATGAATATAAATATTTTATTCCCGTTGCGTTAATCTATTTTGTTTATTGTAAGGACATTCTTTATTTATTGTGAAATTTCACAATGCATTACAGTTCTTTTAGAGTGTCGATTTACCTCTATTTTTATTTAATTATTATTGAAACAGTTCATTATACAGATATAATAAACTTTATGCATATACCATGGATTTCATACCTGCATCATTCTTTGTTTATTTACTACAGAGTATATAACAAGCGTATATTGAAATAAGAACAAGTCTTTTTTAATCAGACAAGAGTTTGCTGATTACCTCCTGTCGAGCTTCTCATTTCAGTTTATCAACAAATGCATCACATTTTCCAGTAGCAGGTTTCAACTCACGAAACAAAAAGTTATCAGATATTTCCATCTCTTATGCAGATAAAGTAATTTCAGAAAGTGGTGTCTCATTGGAACCAAGATATACTTGTTATAGTTGTAGGATGGAAGTTCGGATGAAATATTTTCTTTCAGTACGTTTCTTTTCTTCATTTTTTAATGATTGATTAATTTTTAAATAATGTAGCATAATAGCATAATCAACAGTAATGAAATTAAAGTAATTTAGAATGTTTACAATATTTCTGAGGAAGTAGATTATGAACACAGTACAATGTTAATCGTCACCCACTATAAATGTTCATTATCTACTCTTTCAAATGACAAGAAATATTGCGACCAGAGACACCGACATTCTGGATTTTCAGTAGGTGGACTAGGGGCTTAAACCAGTAAAACACAGAAGCGTCATAGACCGTTCACGAAATGCCAAATTGGTTGATGCGTGCGAATATTTTTTTTACAGAAAAAGAATTTAATTCAGACCAGTTTTCATTTTTCTGGTATTTTGTAAATTTCTCCCACAGTTTAACAATAAATTTGAGGTTTTATTCTGTTATATTCGTTTTCCTATTTTTATCTCCATTTCCACGCATATAATAATGTACAAGAGAAAAATTTTAAACATTAATTTACCTTATTTACTAAAAGTTTATTGCAACAATTTCAGAGTTTCGGAAAATTTTGGAGAAAAATGATTGAGTTTTATAAAACTTCAGAATAGTTCTACAATTTTAGGGGGAGGGTCTATGCCCCGGTATTCTGCGCTAGTGATTGCGACGAAACTGCAATAACATAATTATTGCAAAACAGATTAACAACGGAAAATCACTGTAAACAGAAAATTTTACACGAAGAAACTGATCTCTTTTTCAGTGTTGTATGCCAATATATTAATAAACACTGCAAATAAATTCTGCTTGAATTCATTATATGTACTAAAAAAGTAATGAAGCAAATAGATATAATTATTTGGTTGAATTGAAAATTACTTGACATAATAATAATATTACATTTCTATTTCAATTCTATTTAGTATAGCAAGCAGCACTTCATCAAATTGTTTTCATTTCAAATGGAAACACACACTATGTATCTATTCTTTATAGCCACATTACATACTCAAAAATCTATTCTCACATAAACACATAAGTGCTGAAACATTTATATTCGTCAAATACTTTTTTTACTCCTCTCTCCTGGATGCTGTCCAAATGTCAGTCATCTTATATCATCCAATCTTATTTTCATAACACATAAAGAGCATATAGTAAAAGAATTGTGTGAATAATGGACAAAGTCCAAATAGGTTTGTAATGTCACTTGGGCACCCACTGTAAAGTAAATATTGTAATAGGGCTGGGGTAGTGCTGGGCTATAGAGTACAGAGGCGTTTAGGGGTATAGAACTGCTGGATACATGCTGAAGTACGTAGGAAGTGAGTCTTTTTGGTGGTGATTGACGTATCGATGTCATTTACACGTGACTTAAACGTGCATGAGGAAGTTTTTGAAACTAAGTTGGTTGTTTCAGATTTGATGGAAATAAATTTTGTTTAATTTCATACTACTGTTGTATTGTAAGATTTCAGCTGTGACCAGATCTTGTTTTAATTCGGTAATCTCATATTTTATGCATATTTTATGAGTGGAAAATCAACCTCTTCAAAAAGATACCCCATATTCATAACAATAAGCAAGATCATAAAATTACAATATTATCGATGCAGATGTTTTATCTTTATTAGGAAATAAAATCGAAAAATCCTGCTATACAAAACTCATACTTCCACTAATGTTATAGTTTATATATTACGCTGAAATCAATTAATTTTTCGTGAATGAATATTATTTATATCATAAATTAGCAAACAATAAAAATAAATTAAAACTTTGATATAGTTTAGTGTATTAATTAATTTTCATTATAAATTATATTAGCAAACACAAACAAAGAGAACGAAACCTCAAATATTACGCAAACTACAAAACACATACATCAAAATTAAAGCAAAAAAAAAACTCCAAAAAAATCCACACGTACACTAATAAACGAATCTCGTATCTCTCGTCTGCCGGGTAATTATCACTTCTTACTCTCATAAAAAAGTGATTCCTTATAAAGCGAAATGGACGTGCATATTTCCTTTCACTCTGATCATAGTTACAACCTACACGCTGTCTTAGCTCAGAATCTTTTTGAAAAAGAAGAAGTATTAGAGGGCACCTCCTATGATTACTTAACCATTCTTAGTGCCCTTGTAACTTTAGAGGAACTGGAGTGAATCATAAAATTACAATAGGGAGACCACAGGAATTTATGAATTTCCGGTTGGATCAGAAGGTGTTTATGAGAAGAATACGAGCTTTACCTGGATGCCAAAACTCAGGTTGATTTGTAAGATTTTGAAGGATGGGTACATTCTGTTGCTATACGTGTATTCTGTACTATATATACTAATTTAATTAAATAATGAGAAAATATCCATCGTAGAATTGAAGTAGTGTTAAATTTCGTGATTGCTGTTCATTCTTTGTAATTCCTCAGATATTAAGGTTTCCAAATCATTAAATACTTTATCGAAAGGAATTAAATTTTATTTTTTACGTTATTGCGTATTGATAACTCTCAATTACAGAGTTACGGTATCTCTGAAAAATACAAATTTTCATGTCATAAGCTTTTCCTTATTTACAAAAACTTTTAAACATTTTATAACATTGTTTTACAGTTACAAAGATGTCCTACAGTATTTCGAAATATTGGGAAAGACGATGAAAATAGTATCTTATTTGATTTAAAAGAAGAAGAATCATTCAATTGCAGAACTTTGGGAAAATAACGATAATATACTCATTTTGAAAGTTATTCTTACAAAACAACTCATAAAATTATTTTGTTTTGAGCATCAACAGAATGTTTCCTTCAGAGTAATAATGATGAAATAAATCAAACAGAAATAACAAATAGGAAGATGACGAACTTTTATTGCAGACGACTTTCTGTTTATCTGAGATGCAAATCATTCAACTGCTGTCAAGGTTAATCGGTTAATGCTGGAAAACTTTTATGTAATAAAGGGTGTAACAGATATTAATTCTCCCTTAGATAACGACGCCCTGAACATTTTAACGATATCATATTACCGCATGAAATGACACTAGAATATATCTCATAATAATATGTAAAGGAAATCGTCAAAATAAAATTCTTTTCTTACCTTTTATCACTGCAATAACCCGATCCAAATTTGAAATTGTGATCGGTATGAGACTCGAATTTAACGAAAACTGACTTTTTTCTCCGACATTATTGAGGAAAAATATTTTTGTATCGAAAACACTAACATCACTTTTGCACAACAAATTATTTCCGAACCCTGAAACTGTCACAATTTCACCACTGAGTTTTCTGTTACCTTTCAGTACCCGCTTCACACTAGCACGGATTGAATATGAACCCAAATAATAATTATTCTCGATAACTTCAGTAACTTTACCAGTTATTATTGTGTCACATTGCTTCTCACGAATCTGGAATTTGAGTGTTTTTCTGCTTCAGTTGTGCTTCACATGTTTCGTATATTTGCTTCGTATATTCGTGACTTTGATAATGTTTGTTTGGTCAAGTCGGGTTACAATGCAACAGTTTAGTGTTGATCCTAAATCTAATCTATTTCATAAATGAAACAAAATTTTTCAAAACATACTGTCTTGATAAAAGTGAAGGATCTTCGCTGAAATATTGACAGAGATTTTGTTTCATTTATGGATTTACCAAT
>JAQIWE010003405.1:0-11854 GCA_034698565.1 Campodea plusiochaeta | reverse complement strand
ATTTTATCTCTGAAATGGTTAGAGTTGTGCCTGTCTCCTTTTTCCACAACATGTAGGCATGTTTTAGGACCTCAATGAAAGGGATAACTCAAAAATGATGAAAGTGGCACTTGGCACCTTTTTCCTCTACAGCGGCGATATTATTTATTTCAACACATTCCCCACATTATACAAAATTATAGGCCTACTATCATTTTTATGTTTCGGAAGAAAGTTGCTTATTATTATAAACATAATACAATTTTGATGTCATTACATACTGGTATTAGTTTTCATCAGCAGTTTCATAGTTTTAAGAAATATTGCATGGTAAATAATTTATTATTGTAAAATCAGATAAATAGGAATAATTCACCTTCTATATCATCCTCATATCTTTTTCAAATATCTATGTATCTACTAACTAGTATAAATTTCTGTAAAATCAATATCCCTTAGTTCAAGATCACTTTTTTTCTCTTTTTTAGGAGCACTTATCACTAAAGAAGAATGATATTGAGAAACTTCATGGTGAAATCACTGAACTAACATGTCTTCGTACATTAAATCTCCGGCACAACAAAGTAAAGAGTTCAGGAGTGCCAGCAGAATTATTTCAATTGGAAGAATTGACAACACTGGATTTAAGTCACAACAATCTTAAAGAAGTGCCAGAAGGATTAGCAAGAGCACAGTCACTGCTAGTTATCAATCTCAGTCATAACAAGTATGGAAAAATGCAGAAACATATTATTTATGTTTAAGAATATTAATTTGTGAATCTTTAATCCTTTGTTGCAAAAATTAAAATCAAAATAGCAAATTGTTATTTCTTAATCCACTCTTAAAGTCTTAAGACCATAAGAACTTTCCATTGTAAGCAAATCATTGTGATACATCATGAATTGATGATACTGGCATAAAGGTATTTTTGGCTACTAGTGTTCATGTTTGCTTTTAAAACTAGGAAAAAGGTTGTATCATTTGTATGGTGCCATACACTGATAATTTGAGAAATAATTGGGCCATTTGTTTTTACATAATTATATTAAAAATAAGCTTACATACTTTAAAATGTTAATAATTTATTTGCCTATTTTCTTGCTTTCTTCCATGCTATTTTGATTAAATAAAAATCAGCAATAATTAATTTTCTCCTTTACTCATCTTTTAAATACCATTAAATTTATTATCCTGAATAAATATTTTTTTCTAGTGCAGCTATATTATAATTTGAAATGAATTTTTCATCTTTATGAAAGGTAATTTTTAAGTAATTTTTGTTATTTTGTTTCAGCATTGAGTCTATTCCAAGTCATTTATTTGTTAATTTGAATGATGTGATTTACTTAGACTTGAGTAACAATCGATTGGAAACACTACCACCACAAACAAGAAGGTTACTTCATCTGCAAACACTTATACTCAATCACAATCCATTAGCACTCTTTCAACTCAGGTAAGACAACAAATTATTTGCATTTGTATAGAAATAAAGTTGATAGCAAATTAACAATGAGTTGTTAAGTCAAATTCTTAATATTAATTTCACTCGTACTGTCTATAAATCACTAAAGCTGGTGAATGATAAATATGATACTGTTGACGGGAGACTTGTTAAATTTTAGGTTGAAGCAGTCTTAAGTTGCTCAGTAATTATGCCTATCGAATTACATTATAGCTCTGTGCATGTTTTACCAAGAATAACCTAATTAAATATTTTCATAATTTCTAAAAAATATACTCCAGTGAAGACTGTAGGCATAACTATAGCAAAAAATACTATCCCTATCATAATTATTGTTTGAGATATTTTTTTTTGGGGGGGGGGGGGGGGTACCAATTATTTCTAAAAAAAAAATTGTCGTATTAAAATTTATTGTCTCAACAAAATAATTAGAGTTGTTATAAACGGATCATTTTCATAAACGTTTAAACGGAAGTCATAAACGGAACGTAAACAAATCATTTTTATGATTTTTATCTACTCCTAATAGTGTGATTTTATCACGCACCCAGGGTCAAATTGCCTCATTTCTTCTTTATTCCCAGGATTTTCTTTCTTTACACTGAACTTTACGCGATCGGAAGAATAATATAACTTTCGGTTCACGGTTTACGCCTATATTTGGTTGATTCTTGTCATTTTTATTATTTTTTTTACATGTTGTCATATACAAAACAACTATTTTTTGGTTTCTTCCGTTTATACGTTTACGAAAATCGGTAAACGTAAACGAATCCGTAAACGTTTAAACGTTTACACGTTTAAACGATAACAACTCTAATTCTAATGTAAAGTAAGTCGGTTTAATTTATTTATATCTATGAAAAACATCACTATTTTGGTATGAAGGTACTTTATTAAAAGGTTTACTTTTTTTTGTTATCCTGTTTTTCTTCCTTTTTTCACTTATTTTTTGTCTTTTTTTATATTTTACTTTTTTCTGAATATTAAGACATCGAGAAATGATACTCTCACTTCCAACAAAAAAAAAGCAGTATTATTACAGAAGATATTTGTTTCCTTCCAGTTGGATTCTCCACTCTCCCCCCCTTTCACTCAAAAACAATTATTTCCAACTGTGCCATCAACAATAACAACAAATAAAGCATCTGTTCTATTAGATCCACATGGAATTAATTTAAGATCAATGTTGAGATTAACACAGCAGGATTGTGAAGTAAATGCACCATCTTTTACACATGGTTTATTACAAGGAGATGATTTACTTGTGGCTTTAGATGTGGCTGATTCATACTTAGACTGAACTTTATTTACAAAGGTGAACTTGTTTTCTTTACTCAAAATATCAGCTATTTCACTTTTGGTACTTGCGAGTTATATTTTTCATTCGTATATTATACTTCAAATTGGTGGGTAAACAATTTTATTCTAGTGGTTAAGTTTTTTTAGTGACAATTTCATTATTTTGTTGCTTTGTACAAAAATTTTTTTTTTTCTTTTTCTCTTGTTAATGTTTTATAATTATTATTCCATAAATTTAAGCTGGATTTACTAAATATCATGTAAAATCTCATAGGTACTTTTCTATTATATGCTTTTAAATATTATATTTTGTTAAAATTTTTATTATTGACTTACTGTTTTTATTACTGCTAGTGTAAATAAATGAAGTGATATAAACTAACCTCATAACCTGCTCTGATACAAATGAAAACTCCCTCCCGAAATCTTAAGTTTATCTTGCATTTACTCAAATATACTGCAACTATACAGCAATGCTTTCTCAGCAATTTATGTTAATTTATAGAACCTTAGTACAATTAATAAATAAATGCTACTTAACTTCAAATTATTTACTGCATTTTAAAGAAATTAGATTTTTGCTATCTTTCAGTTTATTCACATGAATGAATTAGCCATGAACTGAGTTCCATATATTTGTGTTATATAGGATACTGCATTTAAACTTTTAAAGTAAGATTCTGTTATCAACGCCATTTAATGAAGTTTTAATACCAAATAATTTTGCTATTACTTTCGATTATTATAATCCTATGTTACACATACTGTCATAAAAAAAAGCTTTAATATCAGAAAATTGCATGATCTAAACAATATTTTATCTGAAAGAAATACAGTTATGAACAAATACATTTTGTGGATAAATAATATGAATAAAGCCATATTAGTTATATAAAAATGACATGTTGATAATGATATACATCATTTTGTTTATGTACCTAATTTAGGGATTAAGTTAAGTTAGGATTATTGAATTTAGTTTGAAAATATTATTTGTACAAAATTTATCAATTTCTGTTTGCATAATTATTTGGTAATGTATATATAATAGAAAAGTATCATCTGATGTTTGTTTTGGAATGTCTTTTGGGTGCCTTGAGGTTGCAAAGGCTTATACAAGCCTAAGAGTAGAAGGGCAGTTTTGTGTTCATTATTTTACAAACGATTTTTTAGAATGAATTTCTCAACATAGAGAACTACTGTGTTTGTAAACAAATAAAGAGATAATTTTCATAATGAGAGGTTTGTAGCAAAATATTGTAGAATCTTATATAGTCGAGAAATATTTGTACTGTTCAACGTTATTAAATAAAAATTTAATGGTCAAACAACTGTGTTTTATTTAAAAGGAGGAAGGAGTGTTATATCACTGGTTGGATGGATGTGAAGAAATACTGCTCATGTTTAAAGGATTTTCCAAATGCAGACTAACTTTAATTTGCTACAAAGTAAATGCCATAAAAAATAGAATATTGTTGTGTAGTATTGGAAAAATAATATGTATCTCAGGGTTACTTTTGGGCAGAGTTGGTCTGTGTCATGGGTCACCCATGCATAACCCATTGAGTCAAGTACTGACTGCGTTATAATATTTGTGACCCAGTCCATATCTGCTTTTGGGATACGATGATTTTGTTGATTACTGATGGGAACACCAAATTACAGTTGTGGTAGGATGGTCAGCTCAGCAATTATCTTTCTGCTATTTTAATATAGCAGGGAGAATGTTTCATGCAAAACATAGCTATGAAATAGACAAAGGTCTACGCTCGCAACGCCGTTGTCACTGTCAGACTGTGCCACTGTGGTATACTTTTAATAAGGCAGTGATAAAGAAAAGTGGCCATATATACCTGTAAACAATAACTAGTCCAGGAATAATCGCCTGTTTATTATTCATCTTAAGTATGAGAATGTTCAGTAATTAAGCATAATAAATTTCAGATTTCCATTAGGCTGTGAGGATTTTAAAACTGGAACTGGTGGAATTTTCCATTTTTTTCAGGATTTCGTACTATAGCACTACATTAAAGGAGTATTTTTTCACATCGGAAATAATCTTTTCCAGCACACGTAAGCCGGTTTACTTTCTTTGTTCTCTATTGTACTTATTTTCCCAAGAGACCGTTAAGCTGTGTTGGAAAAGATTATTCATGCTGTGAAAAAATACTCCATTTTGCTTTAAAAAATATGTGTTCGAAACTTATTTTTCAATTCGGGTGTTTGCAAAATACGTTTTATAAGTACAGGAAAAATTATTATTTCGAAAACCCAATTCTGAAATAAAAATTTGAATGCCAGCATCATAAACAATTAAAAGGAAGGCATTTATAGAAGAATGATAGTGCAAGGGGTCATGTGCAGACATTTTGGTTATAATAATAATTTTAGACTAACAGTATTATCTACTACATTATTATGAAACGATATTTTGGTAATAGTATGATGAATCCTCAGGAATATCTTATCAGTGATCACACTCATTAATTTCAAGGTCGTCCTATTCCGTGTTTTATTGATCTATATAGTTACATTAAGGTACAGAGTTTACTGCGCTATGTAACCCTGTGTTGCAATGCAGCAATTTTTAATTTTATACTAGTTTTATATAATTATATGAAAAAAATAACATTACGTCCTCCAATAATAACAAAAAGATTGAGAATAGGATCTAAAGCTGTTTTGCTGTTAACGTTTCGTACAAATTCAAGTTTGAATTTCCCGCATTCTACAGTTCTAACGATTTAATATCGACGTATCAAAAAAAAATAAGGAGCGAACAGTATGGCCGCAAAGGATGTGATGTGATTTTTTACTGGTAAGAAAAATTGTTTTAATATTTGTTATTTAACTACATTGTTGTTTCTCACGAGAAGTTATCCAAGAAGCGGGCTAAATTTGATATTAGTGTTGAACTTTATTGTATTTCTAGCAAAGTGTAGCAGCTGATTATAGGTTAACTGATATTTCATGAATCTGAAAGCAGACAAACGTCCTTGTCAAGGAGAACACACAATAGACTATAATAGGGTACGCCTTCACAACTATAAAAGGGTGTCAAGTAGATGAAGAATATGCATAAGAAATGAATGATAGAGGCAAAGTAATTCTTGATTCAATGATGAACACCTATATTTTTGTCTAGTCACAGGACCTACCAGGAATTCCTGACTTGCATTAGACAGTGTTTTGGCTGCGGACTGCTTACACTGTGTAAGCAGTCTGCACTCAGCAGCCAAAACATTGTCTATACAGGTCGCGTCAATAAACATAGGATTTCTGATCTGGTATCGATTAAGATTTCTCCATTTGAAATACATGGGCAACTATCAATTGATACCAGTTTTGGAATCCGACATTTATTGACACGACCTGTAGAGCTAGACTTGCATATGATGTCGCCAAATAAGAGTAATAAAGAAAAGGTTAAACTAGACCGACCGAGCGGGCCAACGAGGTTAAACTACAGATTAGGGACACCAAAACTACTATTTTTACATGGAAATTGGTATTGAAAATGTGAGTAGTTACTTACGAGTGGGAAAGTAGCATTTGTAAAAAGTGTAAATGCAGTTGGCAGTGTACAGAACTTCTACAAATGCTAGTGGCTCAACCCTTGGCAGGCTCGAGGCCATGCAGGTGGAACCGGTAATGGTCACTGCATTCCCATGCCTCCACGCCGCCTAATTATAATCACCAGGCAAGGGTAACATACCGACCTGAGTAATAAAACTCCAAATGTAGATTAACAAGTACTATAGTACAGCAAAATACATTTGGTGTCCCTAATCCGGAGTTCACCAAAAAAAAAAAAGGATTTGAAGTTAGAGAAATGCAAATTCTTACCTGTAGCCTTATGTTTTACATCTGTCAGAATTTTCTGAAATAACCATTCTCCAACCTTCACAAAAGATAACAAGGCTGTAGCAGAGATGACAGTCAGTCCAAGTCATTAATAAACAAGAAATATCAGCTGAAATACAGTTTTTGGGAGTAACTCATGGTTCAGTAAATTTTTCAGATATGATATATCTTTTAAATAAAGCATTCAAAGTTATTCACTCGTACTTCTGTTACGAAAGATTCTTTTGGGTCATGTCATCTGACACCTGATGAGGGCTGTTGTTTGGGTATGGGCAGTTGAGAACCTCAAGAGGATGGTCAGCTTAATTTAGATTTTATTAGGTTAAGATAGATTTATTTATAATGATAATATGTTCGTATCGTTTTTTACCAGGATAGGTCAAAATTACAATAGGGAAGTCCCTATTAAGCTGACCATCCTCATGATTTTCCCAACTGTCCATGCCCAAACAACAGCTCTTTGTGTCAGATCACATGACCCAAAAGTTGTGTCCGATCATATGACCCAAAAGATTCTTTCGTAACAGCAGTATGAGTGAATGACTTTGAATGCTCATTGAAATATTGCTTCAGCAGCATCACATTTGAGTGCAGTTGACCTGATACAAAAGTGCCTTAACTTAGGAAAAGGGCACTTTTGAGTTACGGTCACTATGATGTGAAGAAAAAAATTAGTTACCAATATATATAACCAGCTTAACTGTGGCTGCACTACTGACCTCGAGGGAGTTAATTTTGTAAAAAAATCTTCGGAGCATATTGCCCTTTTCCTCTTGTAAAAGTGCAGTATCGAAACTTCAAAGTTAATTTTTTGAACCAATTACTATGATTTCAAATAATCAGTTTTCTATACTACAACCATTTACTGTAACAGTACTGCCAAAAACATCATTTTTAATGCAATATCTTAATTACACCATTATTTACCTTAGACATTTTTTTAGTTATGCCCCTTTTGCACTTTAATTTTTTTTTAGTTACCATACGTCCCTTTTGCAAATTTAGTTTTTTTGTGTTGTTCTCAAAACTAATGAGTTCCTTTTGTTCTGAGGGTGCCAAAATGTATTAAACCATGTTGAATCTGAAAATCAGACCTGATTAGGTTGTTCCTTGTTTGAGTATAGGTTGAGCCCTTGTTAGGCCTTTAAAATCTAAAATATTTGATAATTATAATCATAGATCTAGATTTATAATGAACATCATATTACATAACAAAAATATATCGTGTAAGTCACTAAATCGTTACCTTAAGCTATACTCTACTCACTTTGTAAATTTAAGAGTATCTTGTTAATCGTACTTAATGGCTGCTAAACTGGCTACTATACTATTGTTATGAAAATTAAAGTAGGTTCCTTGGGAGTCTTCCTTAAAGACAAAACATATTATTAAAAATTCACAGCAGTTTAGGCCTATCAGATTTCAAATGATACAATTTATGTTACATTTTTTAGAAAGAAACTCCTGAGTACTCCTGACTAATCACTGAATATCATAAAAATCATTTAAAATTTATTTATAATAGTAACCTTCGTTAACTAATTTTGGTGAAGAGCTGAAGCTGAAAAGAAGACAGAAGCAAAATATCAATGCTAATAATACCGGTGTTTGATGAAAAATTTAAAATTATAAAATAAACTGAACAATAGGGTGCAAGTGATAGTAAGGAGATTTATCCTAGGCTACATTCGGAAAGTACTACAATGTCTACATCATAATCTGTAGTTATGTGGTTGTATTCAGTTGCTCTACCACTTCGTAGTACTTTTTGAACAGTCACTGTTGTAGTTTTGTTGTTTCTGCTTTAAGTCAAGTGGTAAACGACTGCTCCGGACTAGTGGTTACTATATTCTGTAGTGCTAGTATAAGTTGCATTTTTCGAACAGTGATTGTGGGACTTTCTGATTGTCTTATAGGTAGCTTACTAGTGGTAACTACTATACTTTGTTTCAAATCCTGGAAGAAGCATGTCTGCTTTCCTCATGCATTAAAGAAGTGATGATGCTCTCAACAGGGATCTTCCTCTCTTTGAAGAGAGCATTACCATACACAACAGGTGCGGATGCTCTCTCTGGGGCGTGGGTTGCTTCTATATATTTGAAACAAAGTATACTAAAACACTTACACTTTCTGAATACATCACTATAGTACTTGTCTTATACAGTAATAAAACGAAATAATATTATGGTACAATACCTCATTTAATTAATAATTTGCGAAAGAATTGTTGAATCTTAAAAATTAGTACCCGGTACTGGTAATCTGGAATCAATAAAGTAGAATTTCTTGTTTGAAACATTAGGGTTTAATTTAATATTTTAAACTGGAATTATTAAAAGTGAGATTTACTTCTTCTGTTCCTATTGAAACTTTGTCAAGTTTGGTGGAGTGCCAAGGGGTCCTAAAAGTTTCTTCAAACTCGCATGCAATTTATTCATTCATTCTTATGAGTCACCTTAACTGTAGTCATCCACATAATTTTTAACTTTCAGCATTAATATATATAGGTCTAATTATGTTACAATTATTATTAGAGATTGTAAAATAAAAATTTGATATAAATTTATTGACAGGATAATGAACAGTACTTTTTTGTCAGTTAGCAGAACAAATAAATTTTTCATGGAAGTTGAATAACTATGTTAATTTTTTATACGAGTGAAATAACTATGTAAAAATGTAACATTTATAAGAAGAACAATAGACCTATGTTTTTAGTAAAGAAAGAAGTCAGAAAATTTATTTATTCCTTCTTTTTTCTTTGAAGTGAAAGAAATTATGAAATAAAGATGTATTCAAATGCATAATGACAATATTATCTAATTCTTTTAAATGCTAACATCCTTTTAATATTGTATGAATGTGAGGATGAGAAAATTGTACACTATTAAACTCATGGAAAGAAAGAAAATATCATTTGTATAGAATATATTATTTCCCCTTGACCTGCAAATTACAGGTTACCAACCAATAGTTTGAATATGAGTGATAGAAGCTCATATTGTAGGTCACATAATGTATTATTTGCTTTTAAATGTTTGAACCTTTCTTGTGAATGAAAGAGACAGAGAAGAAGATAGGGGAAAGAATAAAAAAAGTTTCTTAGTAAACTTGTTCTGCCTCGCTTCTTCTCTTCTCCGATATGAAGGAACGGCAACATGAAATTATTTTGATATTCTTCAACTAGAAAAACTGGAAGTGTGACTTTTTGTGTCAAAAAGTTCCCTTTATACTTCCTGTATTTTTACACATTGTCTTTTTTTCGAATCAATAGGTAATTTTTCTTTTTTCGCGTGGTAATTAAAAGTCATTAACATTTTTTTGTTTGACAAAGAAAGACTTTAAACATCCCATTCCGATTTATTTTTTAGAATGAGAAGTTCTTTCAAGAGACAAGATGAAGGAAATTTATTGAAGTTTCTATGAAGAAGTTTTTAGGTTTCATAAACTCACTGAATATTAATGAATATTAACTATAAGTATAGTAGCATACACAGTTTTTATTTTATTTTTTAATATGGAATTTTGTTATGTTTTTTTAATGAGCTCTTTTCACAACAAATTTCTCGTGACTGATTGGAATGATATCGAAGAGAAGTTTTCCGTGCTCTGTTAGTATGTTGTAAAGCTTAAACACTTCTAAATGAATTGACCCCTTTGTAAAATAACAATATTTTATTTATATTGTAAAATTACGATTAACGAGCGATAAACAAATTATAGATATCTATCCAACTCGATATATTTTCTTATTTCTTTCTGTCCATCCGCTATTCTTTTATCATGCCCCTGCAAGATCATTATTATTATTATTATTAATACATCTTCCCATTTTTTTTCTTTTTTAACCTTAATTTCCGAAGGGAAAAAAAGGTTTATAGGACAATCATGTCTGTCCATCCTAATTAACTTTTACGATCTAGTTTTAAACTAAATAATTAATAATATATTGAAATCTCGGTTCTCTCTCACATTTTAGCAAAGTGTATATAGGTGGTTATAATGAAATAATGTTTAAAAATAACATTACTTTTTCTCGCTTTTTCTTCATTCGATAGAAAAAACAGTATATTATTATTATTATTCATTCTCAAAGGCCTAGATGTAATTCACTATTGTTTCTACTTTAAAAAGTTTAAATTGAAATGATTTGGTTCGATCACGAAATCCTTGCTTGTAAGTTACTATTTCATAGAAACGTGGTTTTATACTGCCCTCTTTTCAAAATATTATGTAGTTACGCAAATAAAAATGTAAATATTATAGTTAATTTCAATATCGTGTTTGCTTGCACGCTCCTTTTGTAATATACTCTACTTTGAGTTAAGTTTGGAGGAATACGACTGACTGCGCCTGTAGGTATGCACACAATCAGCAGGTAGTGCGCAACACTCGAGATGGCATAATTTAAACAAATTATGTACAGGTTATGTAAAAAAAAGCAAGATGATTTTTTTTAATATCCTCTGCGGTACCTTTTTCTATTCCTATTTACTTAGATACTCGTAATCACTATTATTGTAAATGTATATTTACTAATATTTTAGATAATGTACGAATCATAGATAATGAGACTATAATGAGTAATGAATGGCCTTAATACCAGAACTCAGGCTTCGATATTATTAAACCGGTTGTGATCTTTGTTCTAATTCACTCTCAATATAAACCATA
Source organism: Campodea plusiochaeta (assembly GCA_034698565.1). Classification (NCBI taxonomy): domain Eukaryota; kingdom Metazoa; phylum Arthropoda; class Diplura; order Rhabdura; family Campodeidae; genus Campodea; species Campodea plusiochaeta. The sequence goes on along the minus strand of JAQIWE010003405.1, from coordinate 567 downwards.
ATTTTACCGAGAATAATAATAATGGTTTGGTGGTTGACTGCAAAAGTGTGCTTTCTGTTTTCTACAATATAGAAATAACCAAAGTTAAAGTACGCTATCATTCCATGCCTCAGGAATGTCAAGCACAACATCATACAAAAATAGTAAAACAATAATCTGTTAATAAAAAGTAGTTGTTCATTTTATTCTCAAGTATTTATAAATTTTATCGAGTCATTGGATTTAAAATTTCTGCCTTTGTCGTGAATGCGCTGATCTTCTATAAATTACCTGTCCTTATTCTTTTTTTAAAAAACATCGTTATTATTATTTGTTAGCCTACTATTTTATATTACTTTTAAAGTATTGCTTACTTTTAAAGTATAACAAAGTTCGTTATGATAATGAATTATAAATATAGTAATTTGATATTATCTGCTTTATCTAGGGTATTAAAAAGTAGGCATGTTTCCAATAAATGACTGATGTGATATGATGTATACGGTAATAGCCAGGGATTCGAACCGGAACTGAACCGTAACCGTAAACCGCAAAAAACCGATTGAAATTGCCGGAACCGAACCGGAA
>JAQIWE010003404.1:0-11855 GCA_034698565.1 Campodea plusiochaeta | reverse complement strand
ATCATTTAATTAAAATACTTTTAATGTTTTAATCCAAATTTTATCAAGTAAGTTTATAGTTTATTATTTTTATTGAATAGTTTGTTACGTTGTTTCACTGTTCTTCATTTTTGTAGGTCCATCACCTGAAGATGGGTCTTCTGCAGACCAGAAACCGGTCGTGGTGAACAAATGTTTTAAATGCAGAGTTGGTCTGATCATTTTCATATTAAATATAATGTCATTATTTGAAAATTTTCAAGAAAAAAAGTGCATGAAAACTTTTTATGCACTGGCCAGCAACCAAGCACACTAGTGATTATTAATTAATATTAGACATAATTATGACTACATACCTATAAGTCAATTACACTGTATTAGATAGAACATCTATAGTCAATACAGAACATTATTGAAGAGAAATGGCACTCTTCTACTTATTCCAGTTTCTCGTTTATAGTGCCCTTGTAGTTACAGAATAAAACTGGTCTTTTCCATAAAAGAACTCTAATGTTTCATTGATCATTAGAACGCATATAATACGAGATGCAAAGACATAATTTTCTGTTCCTGTTTGGGAAATATACTAAGGAGAAAGTAGACGGTGCACTTTCGATTTTTTTTCTGCATCTTCTATGAGGCCCACGATATAGGAAATGCACAGGCCAGGTCAAAGTGACGAAACTATCATCTTTTAGAAGAAATAGAGAATGGCCAAGTCGATATAAATTCGTATTGGAAAAAGGACTTGATTTGTTTCGTAATATTGTCCTTATAATTTCCTGAAACTCCAATCTTGTAAACTGCGAATCGTTGAAGTATATTTTTATGGATTGGATTTATCATTTATTTGAAAAGTTGGAATTAATGGTGTGAAAAATGGCGTTGACATTTTCTGAAACTGATATACTGTATTTTAAATCATAAGAACTCTAACCGTTTAACCCATCAGGGGTCTTTCTGACAACGGCCAACTGATAATTCCTTGTTAGTTCGTTTAAATTCTTTGACTTCCTTGCGATTTGTATAGACGATAGAGAATTTGAACCACCCAAACAAGTGGAAAACAATGGGTTTACTGTCAAAACAATTTGAAGAGTTAACCGGTTTGGGTTCTTAAGATTTAAAAAAACATTATATGATAAACACGAATATTATAAATCACTTATTTGATTATTTAATTCTTGTTTGGGGCACTTTAAGGTTGACTAACTTAGAATATTCGAAGATATTTTAAATTAGGAGGTCTAATTTAGATTTTTTTTTTTTTTTAAATCTCGATATTACATTATTGCAACGCCGCAAACCCTGGATGTCCCTATTTTGATAGAGGAAGCGAATTTATTTTTGGGAAACTATTTCTTTCTTTATTTCATCAAGTTGGCAATTTTTACCTGAGGTATAATATGAATTAATCATAAAAATTTCGTATTGAATTTACTTTATAAGTTATAAAATTATTTTCCTTGCGTTAGCAAAGGCTTGAACGTGTAAACATCTTTATTTTGAATGTTGTTGTTTCTTTGTGTAGTTTGCAAATTCATTGGTGAATGCAAAATTCTCCTTGGTTGAAGGCCCATCCGTCCACTGACCATCATTTTCACATGAGTGATATTGTGGAAATGTTAACCCCCACCCTCTACTCCTCTCAATCTCACAAAGAAATTCACACGTAGGATTGCCCACTGAGAAAATATTATCATTCGTATACTCGCCATTTTAGGTAATTGTATGAAAGCAGGGCTAACTTAATTCAGTGACTTATTAAAGGAGTATTTTTTCACAGCTGGAAGCCATTTTTTCCAGCACACATAAGCCGTTTTACTTTCTGTGTTCTCTATTGAACTCTTTTTCCTAAGAGACCGTTAAGCTGTGTTGGAAAAGATCGCTTCCCGCTGTGATAAAATATTCCTTTAACTTCAATGAGGGACCATTTCTAGATATTTGTAATTTTTAAAACATTTTAGAGGCTTCCTTCGAAAGAAGAGTGATTTTAAATTCCATTAGCTGTATGTTTACTGAAATATTTATCCGGAAAGGTAAATTTTTTCAGTACACGAAAACGGTTCTTTGAGGACTTTCTTTCACTTACTTAAATAAATTAAAAGGAACAATATTTTTCTCATTTACTTTTGAGTTTATGGGGTCGTTTTGGGACAAAAGCTTAATTCATGGGAAAAGAGGGATTTACCTCATCTAAAAACAAAGTAGTTGAGCAGTATATTGAAAATCTTAAATAAAATTAGAGTGGACTGGGGTAAAGTGATTATGGCCCCATATTCAGAAAATATACTACGGAGGCACTGACTCAATTGGAATTTTACTCTAATTTCTACCTTGTAAGTTAAAAGTATATTCTGACTGTCGAATATTGTAACCAACAACAACTGCAACAACAAAAGAAGGAAATACCTCGTAATTCCTTTCAGAAAGTTAGAATGCTTGATTTAATTTATAATATTCAACATTTTACATATAAGAAACGCCACAGACTTTGCAATTAAAAAATAGTTTCATCTGGCATCACTCTTCTTCCACCTCCTTCCTTCCCCTACTTGTGTGAATTCGAGTACATTTTAATAGTTGTTGTTTGCACTCCAACACCAACAAAACGATTCCAACAAGAGAGACTTTTATGTTTCGTATAAAAATATTTAATGTGCTAGTCACTCATGTTCTATTATTTTTATACTCATTGCTGAGAAGTGAGGATTAATTCAAATAAAAAGTTTTATTGAAATTTTATTGGCAAGAGTTATGTAGACAATGAATTGCTTTTTAATGAATGATGTACAACAGGTGTCCCACGTTTTATTTGCATATAAGAAGGACAATATTTAGAAATACATTTTTTTATTGTAATGAACGTAAGGCGTTTTTTTAATTGAGTTTTAAGATATGTTTTCAGAAATCGCCTGATTTGTGTGATAATGGGTCTGAAATTTTACAGAAACGCAAAGAAAAAGGGGGTTATATTCTTGGGATTAACAAAAAATGATAATAAACATTTTATTGTTAAATGAAATGTAGTCGTTGTAAGGTTAATACTTTTTATTTCATTTGAAAAGTTGATGAGAAAAGTCTGATTTCATCTAACTAATGAACTGCATAATTTATAAGTTTCAAAGGATTTATTAGCTAGTGCCCAAGTGAACTGTGAATATATCCCTAATTACCAATCCAAAGAAACTGTACAATTATATTATAGGCATGGTTATAACTTATTTGCACGATTATGTTTTATTTATTCATTTTCACAATTGTACCACTGAATTTCGGTGTTAAACCTGTATTTTTTTCCAGCGGGAAGCCATCTTTTCCAACACACATATCCCGTTTTAATTTTTTTGTTCTCTATTGTACTCGCTTTTCCAAGAGACCGATAAGCTGTGTTGGTAAAGATGGCTTCCTGCAGGAAAAAAACTATTTTTCATGTTTCCTTGAAAGCAAACTTCGGCTGTTGAACGTCGTTGTGTGATTCAGTCACCCAAATGACTTCTCTTCGAATAAATACCCGTTACGCGTTGTTATACCTCTACTTTTAATAAAAATGATATTCCTCATATATCTTTAACCTTTCCTTCTTTGCATATTGTATGTTGAATAAGCAGTATTTTTGAATCGATATTTTTCTTCTTTCAGGAATTAGAAGTTGGTCTGGTGAATCCCGACAGCTTCATAGTCGCCGATATCTGCGCAAGACTACTAAGATACCTCACAGGAAACAAACAAATATTGTAAGTTAGAACCTTATAATATTATAAAATAAATGTTTTCCTATTAATTTAAAGATATGTCGACAATATTTTGGTGGTTTATTTATCGTTATTAAAATATGTGAGACTTGTAAAAGGGAATGAGATTCCTGGGTAGGCGAAGGCAGTTCCCGTTTGTGGGTATCAGACTCGCGGTATCAGGGATACTAATACTCTGGCATGTTACTGCCTTTTGTCAGATATTTTCATTTTTACTTTTATTATCCTTTGAGCTTCACAAAATGACCAAAAAAATGACAAACAAGGGGCAGAAACATGCGAAAATTTTTGTTTGTGAGTAAATATATGTCGCCTTTGTAAGAAGATAATATTATTATATGTTATAGCTTGTAAATGGTAAAAATTTAAATTATGCATGTAAAACACTGACCTGGAGACTTTGAAATCTTTTTCTTTATTCTAACTTCGGAAATACTGTATGGAAATATTTAAAAAAATTATTTTTAAGAAACCATAAATATTATAATCATAAATAATACAATGTTATAAAATATTTAAAACAGACTATTTAATACTATGAAACGCACAGATAATCGTCAGCTTTGTGCGATCATTTCTTTGTTTATGTCATTGTGGAAGAAAGAAGATATATAATAGGTTTTGCTATATAAATAAGAGAAATAATAAGAGATCAAAAATAAAAATTAAAAAAACTAGTACAATATCAAGCCAACTGGATGTTGGATTCAACACTTCTCTAATATTCTAATTCATTGTAATTTTGTTTTCTTGGTTGAATTTAATAACAATGGAATAATTTCCAACTGATCTTTTATGTCAAGGAATTATCACTTGAAGAATGAAATTTCATCCCAAAGAAATTGAAAAAGAAAACTATTTCCAAACCCAAATATGTCGACTCAAGCTTCATTTTTGACTGATAAAGTTCATAAAATTATACTATTTCATCATAAAAATAGTGAAGTACATTATGTTACACAATCGTGAAAATTATACGGTATGGATTATTGACTCTGTGAACGCAAATTTCATAGATATTGGTATTGATAGAACTTTGAAGGGTGTAAATTATTTTTATATGTAATAAATGTAAACTGTTTGTAATCGAACTTGATGCAAGTGTAAAAATAATTTAAACTTTGGAAAACAATAATCCAAAGCGAGAAAAATTATTACGGTACTGAAAGCATACATTATTAAATACCTATTATTTTCAGGGGGGCGCATCGTTTTCTTGCACAGCTTATCTTTTCAGTGCGATATCGTGTACAATAGAAAGCAAAGAAAATGTAATGTGAAGAGTGCGAAAAATCTGTGTTGGAAAAGGATGCGCCCCGCTGAAAAAAAACATTGAATAATAAAATTTCTTGCATTTCTTGAAATATCTAGAATTCTATATATTATCATCTTCCAAAACTTCTGCTCTCATGCATGTACCAAAGGAACTCTAATCACACCCCGCAACATTTCTTATAATACTAATTTAGAAAAAATATTTTGTTTACATGTTTGTACCCCCTTATTTTCTTTGATTTGCGCGTGCAATACTTCTTTTGTTATATAATGACCTGCTTACAAGTGGAAAATACTGATAGCAAGTGATAATGGCGACGATAACAACAGCAGAAGATAATAATTGAACAAGTAATTCACAAGTGGTTATGTTGTGGCAGTTAGGCATTAGTGAATTACTGTTCTGATTTGTTCAAAGGTAAAAAGTAATATTGATTTAAGGGAAAAAGGATTTTTTAAGGATTCGTGAAATATTTTGTTTTTTAAACTATAGGGTAATTTTTGTATTGTTATTTTTATTTGTAAAAACTTGTACATTTTATTTTAAAAATCAGTTATGGCTTATAGTCGTAATTAAGTTTTAAATGTAACATTTAAATTTATAGGCCTATAGCAATAAACGATTGTATAAAACGAGGAAAGGTATAGGTCATTATTTATTCTTGAAGCGGTCTTGAGCTCTTGACCATCTCTTATTTTGTTCGTAGGACAATTCGAAGAATTTCGATAATTTTTCATAACGATTTGAACTACTGTGTTATTTTATAGAGTGCGAAGTTCAGCGCTGATGTAGATAATTATCATAGGTACTTCTCAGCAAATCAAAAGCAGTACAGTAATCCTGTAGAGTTGTCGTCCTAAAAGTGGTGCTATTGTTTTCTACTGTTGATAACTATAAAAAATAGATTTGCGAATATAAATTCTTCTTCTTTTACAATATTGAGAATTTCAGGAAAGGGCCATTTTTTCAGCTTGACGTCCCGTTTTCTACACAGCTTATCGGTCCATTGAGATATCGAGTACAATGTAGAAAACAAAGAAAGTAAAACGGTACTGTGTGTTGGATAACGCTACGCTACCTCCCGCTGAAAAAAACTTCAAGTTTAAACCCAAAAAAGCAAAAATATTTTCAATGTTTTCTTGTGTTAAATAAAATGGAAGAAATCATCCGTCCTATGATACAATGTACAATCCTCTTTACTCTTCATAATTTCCCAACCATATTTACATTGTTTCTCCTGCATAATGAGATTAAAACCATCCATCCTAACCTGTCCCCCAATACACCCTGAAGGCCCTCTTTCTTTTGTTGAATCTACCGTCACCAATAGCAGCGAATATATTATGATCTCGATAGAAGAAGTATATACCTATACTGCTCGTTTACATATCAGGGTTAGGTGAAAATTCATTTCCGCATTAGAAGTTAGAGCGAATATTCGCGCACTGCACCCCCCTCGGGCTAATTGAGGGGGTAGGTGATGAAGAAATAAGTCGACCGATATCACAGGAGTTTCAGAATCGTGACCTGTTTGACCTCCATTTTATATAATTGCTGCAAGTGGACCAAAGAAGAGACAATTTTATGGTCGCGATTTTGTTCGCAGATTTGCGTTTATTGTAATAGTTGTATCAAAGTGGAGTATACAGTACCAGTGTGATTTTTTACATAATCCGATTATAGTCTAGACTATTAACTGATATATTTTTTGTCTGATAATTTTTTTTCGCACTGTATTGTAACATTTAATGTTAACATTGTGTAACAAATTTCACAATATTTTATATCCTTTCAGCTTTTACCTATTTCTACAGAAACTTGATATCACGACTGATATTATTGCTGTTAGTTATAATTATAGGGTTGCTTATCATGAACAATTTTTAAAGATGGTTTCTTTCGTTGTGATTTCTTTTTTCGGAGATTTCTTCGGAATAGTGGAAACTTTGGATCAAGTCAGTGAAGTGTTTTGTACCTATGTTAATGGAGTTGAGTAGTTTACGAATATTACGATACATTGATATGATTTATAAGAAAATTTCTCTCGCTAAACATATTGTTCCCTTTAACAAAAGTTAAAAAAAGAAAATTATGTTATTTTATAGTATAAAAGGAATCGTCAAACCTTTTAGAATTTTCTATATTAAAAAATTAATAGGATATAGTAATACAATGACATTTAAAGAAAAATCCCCTTATAAATAGTTCTTTCCAACATTCTCAACTTGATATTTATTGGCCATCTTGTATTCATTATCTCCCAAGTTATTTGAGGTTGTGACGAGCACGAAAGGTTCAAAGGTCACGGGACCTTTGGGCGATAAGTTATCAAAGGAAATTGAATAATTCGCTCAAATAATAAGTGTTGTGCACTTGCCGGTGATATGTGAATCACTGCTGTAAATAATACCTCCATTTTGATTTTGTTTGTCATCATCAGGGTGACAGGTGAAGAAACGAGAGGAGTTGACAGATAAAATGAAATGTAAACTTGAGGATTTGAAGGAATGTAAACGTTTAGGAGGAAAGGGATGACTACAGGGATAAATGAGCAAAAAATAATATTAAACTGATCTTCTTAAATGTATAAGGGAGATTTAAAAAGAAGTTAAAATTGTTTTAGTATTAAAGGTTCATTTTTTCAGCAGGGCTCATCGTTTTCCACACATGTTATTTTCCTCTGGGATATCGAGTATAATGGAAAACAAAGAAAGTCAAACGATAAACTGTATGAGAACAAGGCCAATAATCATAATGAATAGTATTTTATCCTGTGATAATAGTACATGAATTTTTATATTATCAACTTCAATTTTGTATCATTATTTAGCTGTGTCTAAGAAATCAGTTTGCACTTCAAAATATTGGTTTGTAGTTATAACGCAACCATAGAAACTGTATCTTATTCATCTGTAATTGAATGAGATATTTTTTTAACATCCCCTGTGATGATGGAACTTCGCTTCTGCATACTTTTTAACAACCTTTGTAATAATTATATCAAATGTTTCAAGATACGGTAGTCGATATTGCAAGAAGATTGGAACACAAAATTTCTGGTTTCCGTAAATTATTCTGAAAATAGCCTACTGAAATTCAAATCCTGTATTTCACAAATCAACAGCACCAATGGCCAATTGTTCATGCTCCCATTTACTTCATTTCCCGCCGAAACACTGTCCCATCATCCTCACTCGTCAGTCAGTGATGGCTTTATTTAAAATTATATTTCTTTATTGTTATTACGAGTATTATAATTAACAAATAAGGCAAAAAAAAAAGGATCAACTTCCTCGGTATATGATGAACTTAACTGGAGACATTTTAAAAGCATATTATTAAAATCACTCATTCAGTAATCGCCTAGTCGGTATTGTTAATGATTATGTCAAGTGTTTCAAAAATCAGAATATGTTACCTGGCATTTCAAGAAATAGAGGCGACAGTAATATTGCTGTTTTAATAACGGAAAATCAAATTATTCTACAAAACTCCACACGCATTCGAATCTATTTCGCAAATCAACAACCAGCAATGTCCATACCTCTTTCAACGTCATTTCCCGCCAAAACAGTGTCCCATCATCTTCACTCTATACCTCCTCCTGATGCCTATAACTTTTATATCCTCTGCTATACTACTGAGATCGTTTGTTGTGACGTCATCCAGCACTAAGGTGGTAAGGGATTGCACTAATGGACACCGGAATGACCCTACTTGTGGCATACTAAACGACAATTCAGTTGGGTACTTGTTTTTTCATGACACCATATAACCAGACCCCATACTCACGATGCCATTGATGGGTCATTACTTCATTTGAGAGAGAGAGAGAAGAGTGAAGTGAGATCTTCCAATGGAATCGTCTTTAAGGTTTATAGTTTTTGGTGTTGCGTTCAGATTTTTCAGTTTTATAGTTTAATTGATGAGAGTATTTGTTAATTTTAGTATTTTGTAGTGAATTATTCGTATAATGGTTTAGTAATATGTGTTAGTACTATTCTGCCTTATGAAATCCTACAACTAAGTTATATCTATACTTGATCTGGATTGACTGCAAACTCCTGATGAAAACTATTAAACATGTAAAACAAAACTGAAGGTTAATAAAATATTTGTTGTAAACCCATGTAATCCAAAACTACGAACACGTTAGAGGTACAGGAATGCATGTTTTGATTGTCGAGGAAATAAGAAATATCGCAGTTGAAAACAGTTCTATAAGAATCGAAAAGTTGATATTGCGTTCGAGTTACAGTGGGGTGATGTTGGTAGATTCATTATTTTATTTTGCTCACCTATTTATAGCTAATAAGAAAAAGATCGAAAAGTTATTAAAAAAGGTCCACTTTAATAACGAAATACTTTTCCTGATAAATTATAAAAGCTGAGAGTTTTTTTACAGAAGAACATTGACGAAACACTTATCGAATTTTTAAACTTTTTAAATACTTTTCCAGTAGCTAAGATAATGTAACCAACAGTATTTTCTAAATGTTACTATTCTTGCTTCCACCATTGGGGTCATTGCGGTTTTTCTCGTCCCTTCTTTCTCTTACCCCTCTTGTGACTTACTCTCGTATTTCTTTGTGGTATTCATTTAATTATCTTAATGAGCAACTTCTTCTGGCACCTTCACCTCCATAGTCTCACAGCAGCTATGGAATTACGATACAGTAATGCAAATACTGGCTACGGTAAAGCATATTGTTTCCAAGAATTACCATCGGTTATGTGCTTACTTGCACCTTCCAGTGTTGAGAATAAGGGATATGTAAATGCAGAAATATTCTGCTGGATTCGCCATTGAATGTGTGATAGTCTGTCAAGTTTATCTGACTCAATTTCGATATTTGTCTACGACGGATATTTTTATTTGGTAAATCTTATGGTTGTTCTTTTAGAATCAATTCAGGTTTTCCAATACATCAGAGTATATGGGAGGGGGAGAGGGAGGCTGCTAGTGATTAACTCGGATTAACCTATATTAATTTATATTACTGTTAAAAATATGTAGATATATTATTTTACGTAACCCCAGCAAGACCCAAGTTTTGTTAGTTTTACACTACAGATTTTAAAGCTCTTGGTTACTTCTAATTCCCAGTGATTTTAAAATAACTTTTTTTTGTCATAAGTACTAATAAATTCAGGAGTTGAATATGATCATTTTAATATTTAGAGAAGGCAAAGGGGGACGATTTACAATGTTAATATTAATATGGTTTTACTCCTAGCGGTCGATACAACAATAAATACACAAATAAAAATTCGGGCAGATGTTGGAATCGAAGTATCGAACCCGACGCCTCTCGCTTTCCGGGCGAGCGCCTTAGCCACTTGGCCAACCTGCCACACCATTTTTAATCATACTTTAAAGTTTTATCTAAGCCACTATCCCAATAGTGAAATACTATGTGTATACGAAAGCTAAAGGGAAGGACTATTTATTGTTGTATCGACCGCTAATGGTAAATTTTAATATTAACATTGTATATTGTCCCAATTTGCCTTCCCTAAATATATTGATATCCTACAAATCCTTGAAATTTTTTATTTTATACCTAAAGAAAAAATCTCACAACTTTATGCAATATCGAATAATGTATTTGTACAGCTGTACAGGATGTCAACAAACATTTTGCTAGGAGTCCAGAGCATGATTGGTGATAGCCAATAGAAAGTGTTATACACCATTAGATATTTTAAAGTGGAATTGAAGTAGCTAATAAAATTACGATAGGTAAAATATGCGAGAAAATATCACCAAAAAGTCAAAATTTATTTTGTCTGTTCTTGGAATTTGATGAAATCGTTAGATCTGAATGCCAAAAGTAATAGTATAGATACGAACAAGAATAAGTGAGAAACTTATTGTCAGATAATAAATCAATGATTAATGGAAATCTTGAAAAAAAAAAAAAAAAAAATCCATCTATTTATTATAAGAATCACGAAAATCGAAATACCACGTTTGTAACATACAGTAACAGTGTTATTTTGTAAGCTGTCCACAAGATCTATATGCCAAGTATAATTTTAGTAGATTCCGTTTCTAATTATCTTTAAAATGGTTTATTATTTGTTGGTCTCGGATATATGGGGAATCTGTGACCCCCTAGCAAAACGTTACTTGTCACCCTGTATATTCAGTGAACAATCTCAAAACTAAATATACGTTAGAAATATATCGGTCACTTCATTTTTAAACTATGCAAAGTATGAATGTTGACAATAAAAGAATCTGGTCTAATTTTGAAACAACTAAATTTTTCACTACGAAAAAAACAACCGAAAACTGCTAAAATATTAACAGAAACAAAAACCCATCAGATTATAATACCATCACGTTCTCAAATCATCCCTTTTCCACATATACCTACCATATACTTTCAAATAATATTCACTCCATTCTATATATATTCAACCGAGGGGTTCAGCATGAAAGACGGTTTACAACAGTTTTGATTTCGATGATTTTGCTTGTTTTCGGATGATTTTACTTCATTTCAGTTCATTTTCTTCTGATTACACAAAATTCCTCTTTCAGATCACAAAAAGCCTCTTATCAGTGTTAAAGGGTTACTTGCAGATAATGAATTTCCGGTTTTATGTGATTTTCTTGTATCTTATATTATATTTTTGTGTATATAGTCGATAGATTTTCCACAAGGTAGCAGAAATCGACTTGCTTAATTTCGCTGCCTTACGTAAATATGCGAATTATTCGCTGAAAACACATATCAGAACACATATCTATTAATTAGTAGCAAAACTAACTTAAAAATAGCGCAAGTTAATCATTTTATTCATATATCAGCAGTTGTCTTGTTTTGAGCCACGCT
>JAQIWE010003403.1:0-11857 GCA_034698565.1 Campodea plusiochaeta | reverse complement strand
TAACTTCTAGGAAGGACTCGAAGGTATTATTATTATTTCTCGGAATTACGAGTGAATATGTTATTTGAAACAAAATATGTTAAACGTAAAGATAAAGAAGTCTATGTAGTATCACATGACACTACGTTATCGTTATAGCTTTGGCATATGGGTAATGTATAGATCTACGGTTTTACTGATTCTTTAACTTGTTGACGAATTGGAGAGTACTGTATGCTGTTGTTAGAAAAATCTCAAGCAGTTATTTAGAAGAAATTTGGAGGAAAAGAAATGTTGCCACAGATCGGATTTGAAATAATATGGTCTTCCAACGATTCAGTCAACCTAGAGAAGTATCACTAATGAATGACCACGGCTGTTTATTAAATAAAGTTAATGATGAAATGAAAATCTTTACCTGTAGCCTTTTCATTAGAAATAAAATAGTATAGTCATGACATTCGCATAATGTAAAAAGAGGTGTGAGCAGAAACGTAGGATACATTCGACGTCGAATAGAATGAAATACATTTAATTAAGCCTTCATTGTTTTCTCCCGTAATCCCGAATTGAATGGCAGGAAAAAAAAATCAGCCATTAACAAAATGGGCGTAACCCTTCGGAAATAGGTTAACTATGAAAGGTAGTAATTACTCGATTAAAAAACTGCACCTGGATTCGATAAAAAAATCTCCATCTTGTTAAAGAGACATTTGACCAACAATCCATCTTTTTCATGAAGCTTATTTTTTTCCTTTCGAAATTGCAGATAACCTATTCTAAGTCGAGATTGCATGTGTAGGAGCTATTTATCGGCAGTTTAACGGATATATGTATAAAAAAGGAACCGCTCTGAGCTATAGGAAATATTCTATTTTGTAATAATGGCTTTCCACGCGATTTCCCTGTCTAATAAAGAGCAGGGTTCTATCAGGAGGTCGTTGCGAGTAGTGGGAGGTCCGGACTGGAATATTTCAGAAACACACGAACAACTTTTTCGCAAAGAAGTTATTGAAATACAGGTTTAAACTGGTGATGCAATAAAGAAATAAAAAGAGTGCTGTAGTGTTGCGGTATTTACTGCTAAAGTAATTTATTCCTCAAAGTGTTTGAAGATTATAGTATATCGGAGAAAAATCATAACATGTTTAGCATTTCGTATTATTTTGATTATGTTACGATTAAACTTTTGGATGAACTAGAAGAACTAATTTATAGGATGAATTAAGTCAGTCGGTTAAAATAAATCCAACAAATAGAAGAACTTTAAGGCGGATTTTTAATTCATTTTGATTATGTATTATGTACGATTTAGTTTTTAATATCTTGATTTCAGAAAATTTGTGATATACAATAATTTTGTTCTCTTTCAATCACTAAGGTATAATTAAGTTGGTATAATTATCATGCTATTTGGAAATTATATTTGGCATCACGTTTTATAATTAACATAATTATAGAATAATATAAGAAAAATTCAACTGCCCTAATGAATTTTCACAATATCAAACCCTTTCTTATCGCGGATTAAAAAGATACTCTGTATACACTTTAAAATCACTAAGGCCAATAAAAATAAAACACCTAAAGAAACATCCAATCTAAATGAACACAAACTTATTTTCTGAAATGGTGCCCTGCTTATCGTAAACATCTTGGTCTTTAAAGAAACAAAAACGAAAATCAATTTCTGTTTCGTTTTTCTGTTACATCCGTTTGTTTGTTTTCACGTTTGTCTTTGCATTTATCTCCTCCCCTCTTTTTCTAACTAGTATTCTTTCTTCTTTGTTTTTTGTTTCTCAATTTTCAGCTTATTTTCTATTGAAGAAAAGATAGAGAGAAAAAGAAAAAAAGGCGAAAAGCAATTTCATCACAATTTACTTGTAGAATGCTCATTCTCTCTTAGGTGCTGCTGAAAAGAGTAGAGAAAAATGGAAAATACTTTATTGCTGTCGATGAATTTTAGATGCAAATTTAGATGAAAAAGATTCATGAATGTTGAGTATATGAAATTCTTTATGTTGATGGGGCCTTTATTAGGTTTCTGAAAAATTCTTATTAACTTTCGTGGAAAGGTTAAATAGAAAGACAGTAATTGCACAGTCAAATCATTGAATTAGAAAATGGCTTCTTTTATGCGCAATTTGTCTTCGCAGGTGCTGAGTAGGGTTAAATCAAGCCATATTACCTTTTCTAGCACATAGTGTTGATTATTACTTGTAGTGGTTTGAAAATTTCAAAGAGACGAAGAATAACACTACAGACGGAAACAAATTACTCCTGTACAGTAGAGGAATAGTGAATATTACATTAAGAAAGGTTTCAAAACTCTAACGACGCAAGTTAGAAGCTCTCCATGAATTGTCATTTTAGCCAATTATAAAGATTGTAGTTAATAGGTTGATCTTGATGACGAGTTCAGTTTAGGACCTTTAGGTACACAATATAGTTCCCAACTGTATTTGGTTCAGTGACATAGATAGACTTCTATGTGACAGGCCAATTCTTTCGCAAGGAAAAACACAAAAATTAAGTTTGTACAACTTCAGAATAAGAACAAATGGTGAAATGGGTCCCTTTATTTAGACATTTGACTCTGGGTCCGGGGCATTTGCTTCATCCCCCCCACTGATTTATATAATTCAACCACTCTCAATAACTCTCAATAATTAATATATATTTATAGTGTTTTGATGGATTTTTGAGAAATATTGTTTTAACCACTATATAGTTGTATCTTCAGTAACACATTCTTACCCTGTATCACCATGAAGAACAGAAGAGTGAATTAAAACTGAAAAGTGAAAACAAAAAAATGACCATATCAGCGGTATGACAGGAGAAAGTGCTAGAAAGTGACATAATGAATTGGAATGTGAAGGTGTTCTACGAAATACGAATCATAAAGTAAATAGACTAATAGTATACTTAGAAGTAGTACACATAATTCTGTAAAAGACTACTTCTAACAAGAAGATATTTTTATTGTTGTTGTAAGTCTCGATGAAAGAAATTCAAAATATATAAGTTCACAAACATTTAAATATCTTAATTGTTTTTAACGAATCCTTCTCTTGGTTCCTGTATTTAAAGGATTTTACCACTTTCATAACTTCATAACCCCTAACTTGAAGATGCTGCCTCTATGTTCGTATTTAAATGAGACTTTATTTAACATCGAGCATGTTAGCATGTTAAGCAGAAATCACTGTTGTACTAAATGTTATTTTCCTGAGTGAGAGTTATATATTTCACATAAACCAGCATTTAAGAGCTTGTTATTTAGTATTCAACTCGTGTACCAAAAGCTGTCATTTGCTGCTTATTCAAATTGAGTAACATCTCCATAATTGCATTCAACATGTTTAATGGTTATGTTTGTATACATCATGAGAGAATTATTTGTTTCACAATTGAAGGATTTATTGCATTTCATTCAATACTTCAGTAAACATATCGAAAAGGACATTATGTTACACTCAATTAATTGTCAAATTGAAGCTTCAATATTTACAATGTAATATTCTGAAATTAGGATTATTACAAAAATTTATTGTGTAATGGAATCGAAAACAGAGACAAGTATATATTTTGTCTCTCATTATGAAAATGTTATTACTGTCATTTGCAATTCTTAAACTGTTGACATGAAATAAATTGTTTTCGAAAATAAATTCGAATATCAATGTTATTTATTCAAATTGAAAACAATATTTTTTATATACAACCAGTAGGATTTACCGAAGTAGTATAATGAATTAAAACAATATTAAAACCTGAGGCAGCTGCATTAAAACAAACATAAATACATTTCTTTCAAATAGTGGAACATACATAAAAATACGTTAGATAAATATTAATTTCATAACGAACTGCTTACTGTTTAGAATACAAGCTATATAGAACTAGATTCATGCAACTTAAAAAATCACAAATTCACAAAGAACTTTTGCGCAATATATTTACGAAAAGCAAAAAAAAAATCCTCTTTTAACTACACCGACCAAACCCTCCCCATTAAAATTCAGCAAAGTAAAAAGATGAAATAACAAAAAAGAATTGGAGCAAAAGCAGCAAGAAAGAAGGAAAAACTTTAATGATAATACTAGAAAAAGAGGACAGAAGAGCCAAGAGAATATTGTTAGCAAAAAGAAATATAATTTACTGTACGTATCCATGCAACCGTGCGCATATGAAGCAGAAAGACCAGCAAGAAAATATTATTTCCTTCTCTAAAGGCCTTTCTCTTCTGCTGTTGTGGGGCCTTAGAGAAACAGCTCGTTTGCAACGCTAATTAGAATAGAGAGGGAACCAGGGGGGAATTCCGGGATTGGGATAGGAGGAGGAGGTGATTGACTGACGGACAAAGGAGTAGCAGTGTCCGTCATTATGTCCGGTTCGTCCGTTCATGAAGACGGCGATGATGGGATTGTCCAAAGGGTCGTTTTTGGGTACGTTTCTGTTTAATATTTGCAGAGTGTGAGATGGTTTGCTTGTAGTTAAATGAAAAGAAGAACAATAAAATAGTTTGCTTTTTAATATTCTGTTGCATATTATTTTTCAATGCATCGAACTTCTGTGATAAGTCATTTAAGTAAGTGGAATGAAGTTAAATTATGAGTGGCTATCAGTTGCTATGAAAATAATTATATTTCGCAGATTTGATTTCAAAATAATTTCCTGTAATGTTGTATTTCATGTATTGATTATTTTTTTTTTTTCAATATAAATTCCAAATACTGTATAGTTTCATTGAGTTAATTTAATATCACAAAGTTAGTAGAATTTTGATTCGGGGGACTTCTCATTGTCAGCATTTACGTTATTAGATAAATGTGAATGTCTTCTTATTTCATAAACTTAACATAATAAAAATCAAGCACGAAGCTTGTTACAAATTTCTTTTTTAATTTTTTTTTTAAGAAATCCAGAAATATTTGTATTTCATTGAGATTTTTCTGCATAACTTTACAAGATGTCAACTGTTCACATTTTATAGCCATAGAACAGACTAGATATAACGATAATTTCGAGAGTACAGAGTGTAGTAGATGAAAACACGAAATTTGTAGCCTTCTCTGTATATATTTCAACTGGTTGCCAATACTTTTACTGGTTGCCAATAAATTGAAATATATACAGAGAAGGCTACAAATTTCGTGTTTTCAACTAGATATAAATAAATAAAAAATACTTTTTTTGCAATGAGAAGTTTAAAGTTTTTATCATTATATGTCAACCCTTAGAGGAATTATTTTCTTGCCACTTTTGGTGCAAACCCTTTACAAAAACTGCGTAAAAACGAATCTATTTTAAGTACAGCTCTGCAGTAACTATTTAGTTTTTTTTTCTGCAGCTACTGAATAATACATTTTAAGGAATCCGTTGAGATCTGATATATAAAGAACATTAAATCCACAAAAAATAGTACTCGAAAACTTTTTGCATTTTTTCCCTTCTATACCACATATTCCTCATTTTTGGTAGTTTGCCAGCAAAGTTTGTAAACGGTCTTTTTGGTTCAATGAACGCTGAAGGTTTTGAAATATGTCGGAGAAAATGAGAAAGCGTTTCGAAGGAAAGTGAAGTCATAATTTTTATTTTCATTATTGAAAATCATAAACACTTGCCGCTTACTGCAGCCACTTAGTTGGTCAAAAGGGGTAAAGGGGATAAAGGAGAAGTTTTGCGCCATTTGAATCTGAATGAGTAGGAGTTGGAGTGAATATGTTTATTAGAAAATTGTGTAAATAATTTAGGGATTTATAACTTCAGATATTGGGAGTTTCATGATTGTAAATTAAATATTTTAGCATGGATAATGGCAAATCTCATATGCTGTTCTATCTCAAATGGAATTATATTATACAGAGTGTTAGGAAAATTTAGGATTCAATGTTCTGGAGATTTAGTACTTTGAACCTTTGATACTTATAAATTTGAAACTAGGTATTGACTTTACCTGTCCAGTAAAAGATGGGAAGGAAACTTATTCTAAAATAGCGAACGATAAACTTCAGATACTTCAGTTGCATTGATCTACTTCAAAACTGAAAACGACTGCTATAAACACTATAATGATTATATAATTATGTTCAGATTATGTTTATTTATTTTCTCTATTTTCCAAAATAAATCATTTCTATTTACAGTTGTCGCAGAATAAAAAATATAAAATCAATTACAATAAAATATGTTTAGTGTTTCATCTTTTTAAAGGATGTTTTACAGAATGTGGATGGACGCTCATGACAATTTCGTGGTTTTCGTCAATTTCTCTATGGAGAAATTAATAAACCTTTTTATTAATAAAGGTGAAATGTCCTGAAGCTAATTGGTTTGTTTCCGATAAGTGGCAAGTCCCAAGAAATATCCGAAACATGAATACGTCACTTAATCTCCGTACCAGCATATTAATAATCGCTCCTCGACACCTCAAGCACCAATGTGCAATCATATTGCCCGATAACCTCTGCTGCTTTAAAAAAATAATATTTAGTGATATTATAATGAAGTTACTGTTCATTTACCATTAATTGAAAACTCAAGTTACAAGAAGTTAACTGTGAGAATCAGACACATTGTCAGAGAAGTAACTGATATTGAAATCACCTAATAACTTCCACCTACTTTCGCCCATTTACTTTTTCCACCATACTCACATCATATGAAGTCCATAAACCATATATGGAATCCACCGTTTTCCGAACTTCCGTAAGTTTATATATAAAGAAAAGGGAAAATCCAAGCGTTTTGCGGTCCTAAAAAACGAAAAGTTGTCCCATTTATATCGGTTGAACGAATCTAACAGCGCAATTTATTCGACTTTTTTTCTAATTCAGTGCACACAGAATTACGAAAGCAAAGTTGGTTTTTGTCGAGAAAATTGTGCAGTGGATGGAGCGTAAGGTAAAGGCTTTTCCGAGGCTCTATAAACACACACATCACATTTACAGGTCTTTCGTTGAATATACGACCCATGATTTGCAGCTGACTTTATTCTGGAAATAATGATTGGTGAGAAAGAATGTTTCGGAGGGGGGATGGGGGTATCGAGTGAAGAATAATGAGAAAGACCACCAATTGTACGTGGAATGGTCGAGAGGAATTTATTGCGTATGGTGAATGTTACTCTATTATTATTATTTATATAAAAGTTATGCTGGCAAGAAGTGATATGATTATTGTCAGTGGGATACAAAATTCTTGTGGTTTATACTTTGGAATCCACAACTAAGAAACTACCTTCGGTTATCCCACAAATTGTTAAGAAATGAACAAGCATAGAAATTTCTCTATCACTGATTCATTGGAAGATTTATATATTATTGGTGATATATTTTCAAAAGCTACGATAGTATAGAGCAAAGTATTACACTTCAAATTGATGGTGTAAACCTAAAGCCACGTTTAGGTACAAGGTTAATTTATTTCTGAATTGAGAAGAATGTCTCTTGGAAGTGAATAGATGAAGATTATTGGATCATTCAATCTATAGCACGCTTCATTGCTATTTTCTCAGCAGGACCAGCTGAGTGTATTTTTTTTTTTCAAAATAATATATAGATGTTTTCTGCGATGTTTATACCATTGTTAGAATAATTATTACCAGCTCTTTCCTTTCAGATCGGATTTTTCAGAAGAATTTTTCAGAATTTTCAGAAGATTTAACAAATACTATATTTACTTCTTTATAATTTCAAAGAAAGAAATTCTTCTGCATATATAGCATCTTTAATCAATATGTAAACAAGTAAATTCAAAATCTAAATTCTTTTTCTTTTGTACATCTTCTACAGTAACTATACTAAAACCGGTTAACTAGGACTATTCTGCTGTTAAACCCCAGTGATAGCATTTTCACTCACTGAAAAGAATCAAATAAAGAAAGGAGATCGCTCCTATACAACATAAAATGGCGTCGATTCAGCTGAATCAGAACTCCGTGCAGCAAGCAAAAGGAGAGAATTCCTTTGCATTAATGAGGCTTCCATTAGCTCTTTTATTTCTTTTTTCTTTGTATAATAAGTACTAAAAGGAAGAATCGACCCGGTAAGCATTTCATTGATCCCTTTGTGAGCGCTTTAATTATGCTGGTGTGAATGCTACGTTGCAACATTTTAACAGGAATGCCTTTGCCAATTAGCAGCGAAGGAAAAAGAGGCATTTGATTCGTTAGAAGTATAGCAGGACGCACGTGAGGTCAAATAGGGTAGACTATTGGGCTAGGTGTTGTTTTGTTGCAGTAACAGCAGCGTTGATGGAGCCTATAGGCTATAGAGTTGTATGTGTTGATGATATGAAATCAGTTTTATAAATGACTTTTGATTTGTTTATTGGAATGTTCCGTAGATGGAAGATACTCAGTTGCATGGAAGACAATGAAGATGGTAAAAAATCAGAGAAATATTTAAAGAAAAATAATGAAAATTCAGATCCATGTAAATTTTTAACTTGTATAACTAAATTTTCGTATTTCTTTTATTTTACTTGAAAACTAATATTGCAATACAACAAGTAAAAACTATTGATATAATTTTATGACTTCAAAGATAACATATGAGAATCGAAAACTCGGTAATGGGTAATTGTGCATGAATTTTTCAATAATTGAAATCATTTGCCCAGATCAAGCTAAATATGTCAGAGATAGAAATTATATTTAAGTAAATCCAACTATAAGTATTGGAAGCGTTGTCGGCTTTTGCATGTTAATTGCAGGGCTGTAGGTCTACCCATGTATTATGATATACAGGTGTCCTTCATAAAAAATAAACATACACATTATTTTGTAAAATGTTAAAACTTAAAACACCAGAAAGTTATTTTGCTGTAACCCTCGAGTCCTATTGGTCATAATCCTCAAATTTTCAGAACTTACTCGTTATTCGACTTTATGTACTGTTTCATTCCAACGAAATAACATGTTTTATACATGGAATGACTTCTTTTTTTATATTTTTGTGCTCCTATTTGTGACCGCATAACTTTTGACAGCACACATCATCATATAATATACAGTAATACAATATCCCCAGGAAAGATATTTCCTTTGAAATAAAAGTTACATTTTATATGTTCGTTTTATGTCGCCTATTAATTTTATGGTTGCATATACATCCGAGTCGCACCGTATCTTGTAACATCAATTTTTATAGCGAGAGTTGGAAAAACGTAAAAACAAGAAATTTTTACACCTAATGTAAAAACGACTTTTTATATGGAGCTGGTTTTCGCATGAGAGGTCGTTTTTATATGTTATATGAGATATTATGAAAGGGTTCTGTCTGTTATATGGATTCATTGTTGCCAATTATCATATAAAAGTCTCCAATTATCGCGTAAAAGCATACTCTTAATCAGAAACCGAAATTAAAATGAAATAAGTACCACGTTCCAGCGTTGAATATATACGTACTATATATAGTAGTTAATTTGCTACTTTCTTCAACATCGTTTTAGGCGGTTAGTCCACGTTTTAAGAAGTCTGTTCCAGAGTAACTTTCTCTGGTTCTCTGAACTTCTGTAATGCTAACAAAACAGCTCCATAGAGACTTGATTGTAATGGTCTAGTATCAAAACTTTTTAATTACAACTGAATAACTTCATAAATAATTTATAAACAAATACAACGGCAAGTAGTCAAAGTCACTACGGTACCACTTGAAGCGTACAGGATAGAGCACGGTTAAAGTTTATTTAACAAAAAACTTTACATCTTGAGAGATTTGCTATTGGCTACTATAGAAGCTATACCATACCTTCTGTACCTACATTCGGAAGTAAAATCACTTCATTAGACTCAGATACAGTAGTTGCATACAATGACCTTTTCTAAAGTAAATTAAAAATATATGTTTTGTTCTCCTTCCTGATTCATAGGATACTTTCACAGATGTGATCGTACTGACTGGATAATTTTCTAATATTTTCAATACTCCCATAACCTTTCTGATCCATTTACCTACATATACCTACGGGAAAATAAACACTTCAGAAAAAGACATTGAACCTTTTAGTGTTCCTTTCAAGTAATACTCTAACTAACGTATACCCAATTATCTTTAACAAAAAGGAAAGTGTAATAGTTACACCTTCCCTGATTTTTCGATTTCTCCTTTCTCGAAAAGTTCTTTGATACTCCCTCTATACTTTGAAAAGAGGAGGAGGGCTATTACATTTACTTTCAATAGAATAAAAGCGGACATTTTGTACTTTCCTTTTTCCAGTACTATTTATGTGATCATCCTTTACCTAACCCCCCCCCTTTCTCTAGCAGTCAGTGGATAAAAAGAAAAGGAGGGGGAGGGAGGAAAAGATAGCTTGGAACAGGATGTAGAATGGATTCTGTTTCTGGTTTTTCCCTCATGTCCTGGTCGTCGACCTTGGACAAGGAAGTAGAAATCAAAACAGGGGTTTTAGGTTTGTTAGGAAGGAAAAATTTGTACGAATGAAAAAAAGGAATTATAATTATTATCCATATAGAGTCAACTATGTTAAAATATTAGTTGTAATTGTAACAGCTGATAATATGATGCTCTATATTTGAAATGTCTATTTTCATATATTTGTAATTTATATTCAACATACACACAATTATTTTTGTATTAATATTTAACTTCGAAGGATTTGCTTGCCGTTATAGATATTCTTTTTATTCATTTGCTAGAAGTAAGGATAAAATGATGTATTCAATGTCACTGATTGCCATTCCCGTCTTCAACAAGAGAATTTTCTTTAAATCCAGTTTTGTAATGAAACTCTAATTTTGCTCTTAGTTGTATTTTTTTACAATTTAAGCTTTGGCTAATTGAACTTTTATCTCGCAGAACAGACCGTAAATATACGAGATACTGTAATTTCCTGTACTAAATGGTAATAAAACTGATATTTACTTCTGGATTTATTTTACTGAAAATATCAGTACTGTTCAAACTGTAACTTCATAATCTTTTACCTCCACCACGTAATTTCCATCGATATCAGATAACTGTCAATTCTAAAAAAAAACTGAATGACTAATACTTTTATGGTATCCTCAGTGAATTACAACTCTTGTTTCCCCTAGAGATACCTTCGAAGGAAGATCCATTTTTTCCCTCCCGGATGTGATTCTAAAAGTTGCTTTATAAGCCATTGGACGCGATCAATACAAGATAATCAGTTTGAATTGGTATTGCCTACAGGGACAGATTAAAAATACTGCCGCGCTATATATCCTTTATTGCCGTATAAAAAGTTCGCTTCAGGCAATTGGCCGTTGGAGAGGGTTGGGCCGGCCGAATGAGAGTTTATCATATTTTGAAGCGCGATTTCCATTTTCCAGAGCAAATTAGTTCATGATGAATATTTGAATTAGCAGGCGGAGAGCATACATTATTCCAAGAGCTGTATAGTTGAATGTAAATTTCATCAGGGATAGCAAACAGTAGAATTGAGTTGGTCTAGACATACAGAAGGTATATAAAGTGATTGTGGTTGTAAGGTGACTGTCGCTCTTGCTCAGATTTCGTTTCCTGTCTGGAATTCTCAAAGAATTGTAAGCGTAAAATTGCTATGTCATATTGATTTTTTCAGTTATTTCTGTGTTATATATGCAACCTTAGAGAGCTCTGGATTGGTGATTTGGACGAAATACAGGAAATCGCCCAAATCTACTCCGGAAGTTCTCTAAGATTATCTAATGTAATTATTTTTACTATTTGGGGGATATAGCAAAGATGATATTAAATGGTACTAGAATCTTATGTTCTCTTTCTTTCTCCTGTTGTCCCTACTAGGAAATGGTATTACCCTCCATAGTTGAAATATAACACAATATAATAGGAATAGTTTTTGAATATATTGAACTCATTTTCAAAGAATAAAAAACCATAAC
>JAQIWE010003402.1:0-11858 GCA_034698565.1 Campodea plusiochaeta | reverse complement strand
GGAAATTTTCATTTCATTGTAATAAAAAAAAATAACAATTATGCATTTCATTTATTACTTATACCAGTTATTTTAAGTTTAAATTTCCTGGAGTTCTTGTATTTTATATCAATCTAGTATATTTTCAAGAATTATCTAGTACATTTTTTTTAGTTTTATCACAAAGCATAAGCCGTAGTTTATTTTCTTCAACAAAAGCAAGGAATTCGTGAAAACCTGGGGCAATCCTTAAAAGCCTATCACTCTTGATTTATCAGTAACCATGAACTGCAAAATAAATAACCTATTACATTCAGAATCACTGTTGTGGAGTACCATGAAATAGTTGACTCTATTCGACTTAACAATATTATTTCTGCACTCTTATGATAAACCAAACATCAAAATCTTCCCTATTGAAATAAGACTTTCAAAGAACGCATATCAGCAAACCTATCAGAACTATTCGACCAATTAGAACAAAACTTCTCACAACCATTCACTAATAATACTGAGAATGAACAGCTGACTTTTAATGAATTTTACTTATTTATCCCCTTTTACTTCTCGATTGGATCAGTGTTGTAGTACGCAAGAGCCGCTATAAGTCTATATGTGCCCTGCATACTATGTTCGTGGATATAACGTTCCCGATTTCAAAGTACGGAATTGCTTCTGATGTTTTTAATTCCATCAATTTCTTTTAACTGCTTTTGGAGATCTAAGCAACGGGCTGCTTCAACGCAAATTGGAAATGGCAAAGTTGAGTAAGTTGTAATACTTTCTGTCTTGTATGGCCAAGTACACGTTATTCTACGTTCCGCTGTATTGACTTTAATCCCTGTTGGTATCTCATGTTGATGCAGTGTGGGCGGAAAATCCCGGTAATGGGTATACATAGTTGGGATCGTGTATATACGGAAAAAATTCGGCTATTAACTTTTGTTGCTTTTCCTGGTGACTTAAGAATGTATCTATAACCGGTTGATGATTTACTGATATTATTGTCGTCATTCTACATTTTTCTTTTTATTAGGTAAGCAACAAAAGTGGGGTATTATCAATCCTATTCTGTCTTCATCCCTAATCGATACACTTTATCCTTAAAATGAGAAGAAAAGAAAGAACAAGTGAAAGAAAGAATGTCAGAAAAAAAATTGTATTATGATGAAATAACATCTCAATACATAGATGCTCTAATTTTCATTATTCTTTAAATTCGGATTTTATTTCATGCATTATATTCTCATACACATCTATACTTCTTATTTGTGTGTAGCTTCTTACTGATTATTAATTTGATGATATATACTAGTGGTGACCGGAGGTGGTGATTGCGATGATGATGATGATGATGAATCATCTGTATCAGGTGACGTTGTTATTTTATCATTACAAGTGAAATATGCGACAGCTGCTATGAAACGATCGAGTGCTTGAAATATTTGAGTTAATAAGCAACTTTTTTGTTTCTTTGTCGAATGTATTATCCCAACAAATTTATCCGCTTTCAAATCGTTCAATTGTTTTCTAAGTGACTGAAGAATTACTATTTCTGTACCGATTTGAGGGGATATTTTCGATGTTGTCTTACGATAACCCCACACTTGAGGCCATGTTGCTATTAGCGATGCCTGAGGGAGTTCGACATGGATCTTTGGAATTTTAAATTCATGTAGTGTTGGATAAAATACCGTTGAACATAGCGGGGGTGGCACAAATTCTGGTTCATGTATGTATGGATTGAAGGTTTGTACGGCTGTTTGTTCCTCAGCTTGTGGAGTATGTTGTAAAAAACTGAACATTGGGTCGTTCATTATAACGGTCTCCTGCCTGTATGACCCTTATCTTCACTTAAAATTTTTTTTTAATATGTGCGACGAAGAATGTCCGTACCTAATTTAAATAAATGAACAAACGCCTTTATTTTATAGAGAGTTACTAGTCACTGATTCCGCTAGTCACTGATGATCACTGATTCCGCTAGTCCATTATTTTCCCACAAGATTGGAAATATTTAAATTAATACTTAATTTGTTCAATCATGGTAATATTTGAATAACTTATATGTGTAAGTAGGTGTTCAACTTGCATTCACACGGGTAAAGTAGTCAATTACTTCGTTATTAGAAATGTAATCTATCATGAACAGATGAGCAATTAATCATACATTTGGTTATAACAAATCCTGACATAATGTCATTTACATGTACCATACTTACAAGTATATGACCATTAGCTAGTCAACTTTCCATGAATAGGCACTATAAAAGAAAATAAAAATCATACGATAGTTATTTATTTGAAGTTTCTTCAAGGATGGAACATTATATTAATTGTTAACATTTGCAGTCTTTAAAGCTAATTTTTCAATACTTTCAATTATTTTCGAAAATGAAGACATTCCCGCTGTGAGCCATGCCATTTTACACAATTATATAATTTCCATTGTACCCTGATCATTATTATGCATTTAAATGAATTTTTACTTTTAAGAAATATACGTTCATGTTATGCACGATTAGCAATATTCTTTATTTCATGAAATTCCATTATCGTTTTATGTGGATTAGGGATTCTCAATATGTTCCGCATGAATGTACTGAATGAGTTGTTGTTTAAAAGTAGACGATAATAATTTACACATGATAGTAAGTCCGTAAAAGGCATTTTAAACATTTAAAGTAACATTATTTAGGGTCAATAAGTTAAATAATACTTTATATTTATGCTACTGTAAAACATACAGATTGTGTTGACCAGAAATGTTACTGCTTGGAAAACTCATATTTATTACTGTATTTTACAATGTCATTTGGTTTTCCCTTTTTGTAATAAGTTTAATTTGTATATTCAAATTCAATACACTGTGGAAGTAATGTTACCGACCACAAGTGACAAAGTTAATGAACCATATACTACTTTCTTATTGTTTCATTTCAACAGAATTTAAATGCAAGTTATGCCAGTACTTCTGCTATGCAAGACAAACCATTAAGCAGCATCTGGATGAGCATCATAGTCTACACATTCAGACGAGAAGTGAAATTCGCAAAACTCCCATCAAGTACGAACAGTACTTTCATATAATGAGTACATGTGTCACCACAGTCTAAGAGCAGAATTATCATTATTATTTAGCATTTATTATTAGCACCAGCATATGCAATGACCATACATAAAGTACAGGGGCAAACATTACAAGGAAATGTATTTATATCTGCTAAAAACTATTTTGCTTTTGGCCAGTTTTATACTGCAGTATCAAGGGTTAGAAACTTTGAACAAATTAAATTACTTGATTTTTGCAGTACAAATATATTACTAAAAGAAAAATACAAAGCACTTTTAAACTATTTTGATGAACATGATTATTGTAGTTATAATTATAATGATCATTCATATGTAGTGTGTGATATTAATAATACAAAAACAATATGTAATAATGTATGTAACACAAAATTAGTTAATAAGACAACTTTACCTCAAAAAATGTATTATAATAAATTAGGATTAAACAATTCTATAAGTTCTAATGTAATAACAAGTAATACAACAGGAAACAGCAGTAACAATTTAAATACAAGTATAAAAGAAAATAAGATATTACCAACATTAAATAATGTTATACCACAAAAACATACACATCACAATAGAACATTATTAAGCAAGAACCTTCATTTCAAAGTAACCCATATTCCAACAGAATATCAAATAGAATGTAAAATATTATGTAAAACATTATGTTCTGTATTTAAAGTTGATGAAAGTATGGAATCAAATTTAAGTAGAATATCTTCTATTATGTATCACAAGAGAAATGTTGATTTATTGAATCAAATGAATGAACTTTTGAAATCTTTGGATGATGATGATATACCATTTATTCAAGATAGCATTGTAACAAATGTTATTGAATTATGTCCCGTTTTGTCTGATAAATATTTATGTATAAATGCCAAGGGTGATGGAAATTGTTTATTTCATTTATTATCTATTTGTTTGTTTGGTACTGATCATGGTATGTGGATTTTAAAAGTTCTGCTTATTTATTGTTTAGTTAGAAATGGTCCTTGGACTTTATCTGTATATAAAAACAGTGTCGAAAATGGTAATACTTCAATTTTGCGGTTAATAGGAGATGGTATTTTCAGTGGTGTTGATGAAATAGCTTTATTTTCAGCTGTTACAAAGAGAGTTGTAATTTTAAATACCTCAATAGAAACTTCAAATACTAGATCATTATTACTTAATTCTTTAACAAATGAAGAGCAGTTAAATTATATAAGTGGCAAATTACATATTAAAGGATATTATCCTACATGCATGTATTGTAGAAACAATGCAGAAACATTTAAGAACAATATATTTTTATTGCATCATGGAGCAATTAAACAACATTATGATAGTCTTATACCAAAGGAATCATACTGTAGTTTTAACATGTGTCCTCATAATAATTTTATGAGCATATACCCTGACTTATCAGAATAGTCTAACATGTCATTTTTATTATGAAACTTTAAATGTCACAAATATTATACATTAAATGTACATATTTAAATATCTTAATTTCATTTATGGTTTAAAGTTTATAATTATCACCTATACTAATATTATATACCATTTATGTAATATTGATGTGTATGTAATTTATCTAAAATATAAATTTGTATTTAAGTGAAAGTTTTTTTTTTTCTTGTGAATGTGACCTATATTTTATTAAATATGAAAAGTTCATTAATTAAACATATTTTTTTAAATATTAAAGTACAGTAAATAATGAATATTATATCGCTCTTTGTTTTCCAGTAACAATGCTATAAATAATTATACTTCATGCAATAGTACTACAACATGTTCAATTTTAAAATAATTTATTCAGTAATACAATCAATACAAATACTTATATAATAAAGCAAATACAGATCAAATGGCATTATTCCCCATCATATAAAACGCAAGTGTCTGTCAGATGTCAGAAGCCTCTATAGGTTTTCATTGGTCGAAGCTGAACTTTGGACTCCACCCTCAAAGCTGATTGGTTGATCGTATTTAAATATTATAATATGAAAATTAAAATTCACACCAGTATTTAATATTTTCATTTCATAAGAGTAACTGAGAAATTTAAATCTAAAATTATGGCTGACTAAAAGTAATAGTAAACTCAAAAATTTAATTTAAGTGTATTGATAAAATTGTCAGATATTTTGAAATAATATGAATTATTTGAAAGTTAGCAATTTAAAACGAAGTAACATGAACCATCAAAGGAATTCAAAACAAATACTTTCATTAAACATAATACACCGATTTTTAGTTTAGTCAAAGAGCCGAAATAACAAGACAATTTGACAGAAAATTATGCACATTATTTAATGGTGATAAAATGTACAATAAATTTTGTGTAAAAATAGAAAGTGAAAATAATACTAAAGAAATCGTGGATGTAACCAGTGATATAGGTTTGAAGTTCACTGTTATAACTGACATTTGATTTTTTTAACATGATTTTCATTCTGATATTATCTTTTAACTTAATATTTCGGCGATGGTTAGCAAAATAATACTTCCTACGTCAAATGAATCTGAGTGTGGGCACTACTTTTCAAACTAAAGGGGTGTACATAGCCAAGAGGTGACGTGATCCGTTTCAGCTTTAAGTGAGTTCCCCATATTATAAGAAATCACGCCCCTATTTCATCGCCATCGATATTATTATTACAGTCATCTCTACTTATATGAATGTCACATTTTGGAAAAACTGAATAAACAGCAAAACCATAAGGGCGGAGAGGAAAGCGGCGAGAGTGGCAGCCCAACAGACAGCACCTACGTCGGCTACACCAGTACCTCAACGCCGTCAGGTAGCAAGGAAAACAGCTGCAACTCAACCAGCTCCTGCCCCTACTCCTGCAGTAGTGCCCCCACCTGCCCCTGCCCCTCCCCAGCAAAGCAGGAAGCGAATGCACGAGGTCGAGCCATCTGACCGTGTCCTTTGCCCTCGCAAGCTCCCAGTACAAGCCGGACATTTATCAGCTAAGATATGATACTTGACTGCAACTTTTGTGTAAAATCCTAGGCAACACGTTTTGCAATAAAACGGTTTTCCGTTCGTGTGTTTCCTCATATGTAATTTTAAAAACGACGTTGAGAAAACATAAACTTCGCAAATCGGACAAAAAGGTACGGAGGTATTAAAGCCTACTTCGTCAAAGAACTTTAACAGTAAATTTGAATGGAGATTCGCAGTTGTCTTCTTTGGTTTTTGAAGTGGACGTTTCGGAACAATTCGTAAATCATCGTCAGACGTTTTATTTTCGCCGTTTTCAGCAATTTCGGATTAGAAAACTTGTATACTTTTATCAATACCAGCGCTCTGGAGTGTTTCGCTATCCCGAGTCTTTGTGGAAATCACCATCTCACGAAGATTTTGTATATCGGAAGTCGCTGAAGGTTTACACCAATTATTCGAGTTCTGATGCTGAAGTTTTATTATTACTGACACTTAAAATCTGTTGTTTTGATTTCGCTTTCTGTTTATCAGTATTGCCATACAACACTACAATGTCAGAATCGGTAACTTCGTTCGATGAAATTTCGAAATTATTTTTCGAGTTCCTCTTCTTCACTGGAATCGTAAGGGAATGACTTGACTGAATTTCGTGATACTGAAGCAAACTCAGGCTTGACGGATTAGAAAAAACGTCGGAACAGGTATTACTACACACTTTTTCAGAATTCGAATGTTTTTTAAACAAGATTTCACTAGCGAATGTTTTTTTACAGAATACGCAAACAAACAGTAAAAAAATATTCCTGGACTTCACTCTTTTCGCATTACTGACAGTTTTCAATCTAATATGTTGCCCATGTTTAAACTTGTAATGAGCGACCAGCCATTGAGGACCTGAAATCAATTTGGAGAAGCAAATATCACATTCTAACTTATATGTTTCTTTGGCAGTACAATGGTATTCGAGATGAATAGGTAAAAATGCTTCGGCACATTGAACTTTACAGAATGGACAAATATTAGATTTTCCACGTATAACGTGAGGTTCTTCTGATAAATCTGATTGACGACACAAAATTATACTACCTCTAAAAGTATTGGCGGGCAAATCGCAAGAATTCATGTTGTTATATGGAACAGAATATTCATTGTTACTAGAATCTATTTCAATAACTTCAGATGTTTCGTCAATAACATTCGCTGAATTTGAAAATTTACAGACATCATAAGTGTTACTTCGTTGTTCGTTTATTTGTTCTGGTTTACTACAAAAATTGCAAAATACAGTTTCGATATCGTCATCCTCCAACATAATATTTTTTGATTCCAGTTGAAAATGGTCTTCTGACATCAACGGATTTAACAAATAATCGTTTTCTGTCGGATTTGACACTCGAACCTGGGCGTAATCTAACAATATAGTGCCGTCAGTTGATACTGATTCTGCACCGTTTAATATAATCGCAGTTTCCTCACTCAAAATTTCCGCCGCTAATTCCGAATTGTCAATACTGTCAATAATAATGACGTTATCATCTGATTTAAACCCTGCACTAGGTTCACACTGGTTCGGTTTTACTAGTATGTAAAGATCGGATTTTGTCTCTCCCTTTCCGTCAAAACTGGCGCTACTTTTTTTTTCGATTTTTTAACCTCGAAATTTTCTTGATATTCTTTAGTACTGTCTTTGGTCATTACCTTTTTAAAAAGTTTCTAACTTATGTTGCAAACGAGTTTGTTTCCAATTTGATTTCTGAAGTAGAATGAATTAACGAAGGCAGTCTGATCTAAAATTACAGGAAAGAATAATTATATCTTTCTTGATTTTTTTTACTTGCCTGCTGTACCTCCATCCCCCACATTTCCAGGTTTTGTCCAATTAAATATTTCGAAGATTTTTCATAAATTGGCGAAGAACTCTAAATAAAAAAATTTGAATTCTCCAAGATCGTTACACGGAAGACCTACTAAAAATAGATTGGTCAATTTCAGGTGTACCCTGGCAGCACCCTATCGGTATAATTCTCATGCCAGTGGATATATTTATATTGTACAATGTGTAACAATAAATTTTCATCGTCTCCTATTTCCTATTATAATTTTTTGGTCACCTCTATACGACCGTTACGCCTTAGTGCAATTAATAACATTTCTACTGCAAGTGAACTTCAAGCAGATTCTGGAAATGTTCCTCCCAGGCCGTAAGTTCTAAATCTCACGGAAAAGATGTCTTCTATTGCTCTGGGTACGTAGCAAGAACACTGAAGAAGAAAGTTTGTGATGCATGTGTCAGAAACATATGTAGCAAGTGGGGAAAGCGATGGACGTGATCTCACTAGAAGATAGAACCTTCCTAGCAGAGTTCATCATCGCGCTGTGTATGGCTAAGAGGCGAATGGCATACCACCCCATTGGACTGGCTGCTCCCTTAACGGGAGGGATCTCCAAGTGGGAGATTAAAGGCGAGTATCTGGTGTGTAAATATTACGCTGGTTGAAGGCCTGCACAAGGTCGGTGAAGGTGGAAACCGTGTTTTTTATACGGACGCTCAAAGTTTACAATATCTAAATACAATCAAAGATCCGAGTCAAAGATTACTTCGTATTGCCTTGTTTATTTTCTCTTTCAATCTTGAAGTAAGACATGTAAAAGGCGCTTTCAATAAAATCTCAGACGCTCTCAGTAGATCTTACGAAAAAGCAGACTTACCAATTATTAAATTTCCAATTCTAGCAGCAATAACTTACTATCCAAAATTACAAATCTTAAAGAAAGAGGAAATCATATTAGAACAAAACAAAGATCCTGTTATTTCTAAAATTATTGCTAATTGTAAAACAAATCCAGACAATAGTAAATATTCTATCATTCAAGATATTTCATTCTTCATAGTAAAAGATTCTGATGATGAAGACAGGAGATGTAAAATCGTTTTGCCAATTTCTCTTATTAGTAAAGTAATGCATAATATGCACAGTTCTGAGTTAAGTTTTCATTTAGGTTATAAAAATACGCTTGCTAAAGTTAGAAATTATTTTATTTGGAAACATATGGCAAAGAATATCGAAGAATTTATCAAACAGTGTAAAGAATATTTACATTATAAACCTACTCACTTTAAATATGGAAAGCTTATTTCAGTAAAACCGAAACATTCTTTCCATGCAATCTATCCCATTCCTACACAAAAATCTAGTCATATAATAGATAGACTAAATACTTTTTTTACAACTTTTGGATATCCTGTTATAATTATTTTGGATAATCATCAAGTTTTCTTGAGTGCTGAATTTCAAAATTATTGCAAAACTTTTCAGATCACTCACAAAACCACGGCTACGTACACACCTAGACAAAATTTAGTTGAAAGAGCTCATACTAGTCTCAAAACCGCTTTAGGTATATATACATTTTTCAGCTAAGCGCCATTTAATGTCAACAATATTTTAAAACTAACTTGATTTTTTTTTCAGGTGCAATTTACAGAAACAATCGAACTCAATTTTAACAAAGTATCCGAAGTAAAGGGAAAGTTAACAGAATCTCCTAGCATTCTTCCACCAGTACCAATGGAGATAATCTCTGGCGATGTTATGACATACGACGAATCTAAAGAAGACTACGATATCAATCAATGGGAGGATAGCGACTTACTGTTTCATATTATGACTTTATTAACACCAACCTCATTATTTGTAGGAAGAACCAAAAGTTGCAGCACGAAGGAAATTATTTGGTCAAACTCCTCCAACACGTGACGATTCTTTTGATGCAATAGTATCCAATTGTGACGAGGCATCCATGAAAGGATGGACCAGGGAGGATGCACTTGAGAAATTCATGCCCATCGAAATTGACGGCAGGCCCATGTCCGTATCACAAATGAAGGTACCACAAAATAATTCAATTGATATCCTTATTTTATGATACTTTTTTTGCAACAACTGATATGATCGAGGTCACCTATTAGATCAATCTCCAATGAATTAGATAGTTTAATCTCCAGACTTGGAAGGTTAAGTTAAGGTTTAGTGAGGTTGTCTGCTTAATTTAATCTTTTTAAAATTCTTCAAAGAAGGGGCTATCTCGAATATGTTACTTTGCTTCTGTTTTTATAAAATATTTTCTCTATAAGCAACAATTGTGTCATAACAAAATGTATTGACTCATAATTATTACAAAGATCGACACTGATAAATTTTTGCAAGATTTTTGTGTTACTGGAATGCTACAATGCTATACAATCTGTTCTTGAATAGCTTTCACTAATTTATTGAAAATAATTAAACTTCTTCGTTACAATAAAGACGAAACAACATAAAAGTACTTCCATGTTCAATTTATTTCGCATTTACTGTATTTTTATTGTTATGGTTAGAAAATGTCTGTCCAACAAACAATCGTCCATCTCATGACCCCGGCCAAGGACAGGAGGTGGAAGTCCCAAAAGTACAATGAAGAATTTAAAAAACATCCTCCGACATACATGGCTGAGCCACTCCAACAGATTTACTTCAGCAGCAGAACCGATTGGACTAAATATTACCAACAGTTTAAAAGAAGAAGGGCCTAGAACAAGTATATAGAGTTTTTCTCATTATTCGATGAATGCATCAACAATATGGAAGACTTCAACAAATATGCAGTAGAAAGGGGTTACGACGATAAGGAGATGAAGGCATTTGTCCTTTTTTATTATTATTAAAACGCCTGGATACGTGGAAGGGGTATATTACGACTTCAAATGATTAAAACGTATTTATGTTTATGTAAACTTTAAAATATATTTTATTTCTTTCTTTCTCCATTAGATTTAGCCATTTTCTAACTCTACATTTCATTTGTAATTAACTACTTACCAATAGATCCCGCAAATTATTTTATTACCTATTGGAGAAAGAAACAAGTTAAATATATTTTTTGGTATTGCATTTCCTTTGTGCTGAAGCCTCGGCGAGGAGGAGCTAAGCGCCATTGTCAAAATGGGTTTTATTGCAAAAATAGGTTCAAAAGAACCATATCTGTGATCTGTCACAAGAAGACACCTGTATCTACAGCAATTACAGAGATAGCTTGCCTATTTTTAAGGGACCATCGCATTTGTAATTTGTAGAAAGGAGCCAAGTTTCTATTTGGCCCCTTTTTTACTTATTACTGATACAAATCTTATTTACGTATTCATCAACAAAAAGGAGCCATGTGGTCACATAGCTCCCTTTTACTGATCGTATAAAGTTATTTTTTTGGTAATGTGACCCTGTTAACTCCTAAGATAATGGGTTAGCAGAAAATAATATTTTGCTGTGTAAAGTACCGTCCTATTTCCAGCGCTAGTGCGATGATCAGCTGTGAATATTAAAAATACACTCGTTTCAATGTAATGCGCATATATGTGAATTCAGAACCGCGTGCATTTTCCGAAAAAAATAGAGGGCGACACAGTAGAAAGGAGGCAGTAAAATCATTTCGTAGCAGAGTTTTTGGAAGTTGAAAGTTGGTTTCGTAAGAATTTGGATTTCAGATGTGAACAACATTAATTATTACAATGCTGCATTGAGTTTATAAGTCACACTGGTACATGGACTGCCAATAATAGTCTAGGTAAAATAAAACTATTTTTATTCATTGTTTTCAAATTACAAAATCTCATTCGCCATGTGCTCAATTATTTTCATTTTTCACCGTTATTACATTAAGAAACTTGAGTGAATGGGTGGCGACTTAAATTTAGAATGATCATTTCTAGTTATCTGTCTTTTCCATGGGCATACCAGTTTATTGCATAACTGACAATGGATCACAATTTATCTCAAGATCTTTTAAACAAATGTGCAAACAATATGGAATAATTCACAAACCA
>JAQIWE010003401.1:0-11859 GCA_034698565.1 Campodea plusiochaeta | reverse complement strand
TTAAAACTTAAAAACACCAAAAAAATCGAAATTAATTTTTTATAAAGAGAAATATGCGCTCGGAAATATGATAGGCCTACCAATTTTATCATTTTCAATTGTGAATTTCTCGAAATATTTCCACTTCACATATTTTTGTCCGTTTATTTTATTCAAGAATTTTTACTCTATGTTCTGATAACCCATATTTTGCAAAATAACTTGCAAATAAATAATTATAGGAGCAAAAAAACACGTTTTTCCTCGCGTTTTTCCCTATCGCTATATTAAGGTACAGGCCCTTCCAAGATGGTTGCCTCCAGCAGACGAAAATGCACAGCCCTATAGATAGATTATTTTCGGAGATTCAATGACTTTTCTTGTTCTATTGTAACGTTTTTTTTTTGTTTTTCATTTTCGAATTTAATTTTCTTCAGATAATTTTTGTAATTTATTTCCAAAAAAAAAAAATTCTCTTCGATGAACTATGCTTCCTGCTCAATATTTTTCCATGAAAACATCGTCAACTCAACCTTGAATTCGGAGCTCGATTCAAAGTGTTTGAAAGAGTGCAGAGCGGGTGAGCGGCTTTATAGATTGTTGGTGATTGTCAACGAGATCGCAAGATTGTCAATCAAATTGTAATAATAATGACTGATTGTAAGATTGCGTATATATTTCACTCGATTTCACCTGATTGTAGTGAGCGCAACAATTTATTAGTGATTGCATGAGTTTCTGCAATTTACATAGAATATTCAGAGATTGTCATGAGCGCGCAAAATTGTCTATGTGAGCGCGGGTTTTTCACACAAATATTGAGCGATTACGTGATTGTAATTAAAATTTTGAGATTGCACATTTTCTGACAATCAAATGTGATTGCTTGCAATTCAACAGTGATTGACACTCAATTTGGATGAACCGTACGAGAGCGCAAGCATATGATTTCCCCCTCGATTCTGATGCTTACCACTGCAAACAGTAAATGAAAATTGAACGGTTCTCTGGGTTAGGTATAATGAGAACTGTCTTTTCCTGTACATTTCCTGTTATATCCAAGCAATCCTATTTATACTGTTAATCACATTATTTTCATTTGCATGAAAAAATAACTGATCATGAACCAGCTTAGAAATTCACTACAGAAAAAAATAATACAGAAAAACCTATACAATCTCCAAAATTACAATAATATACAAAAAAAATCATCATTCTCCATAATTATTCAAAGTCTGATCTTTTATATTCCCCTTCGAGCCGTAACCGTCCGTTAAATCAATGAAAGACCATTTGAATTCTCAGTATAGTAATATTATTTCCTTCTATTCCCTTATAATATTCATCATTTATGTCCGTCAGTCTGTCACTCCCACCACTTGAACGGTATCAACATATGACGGACACGGGGAAGTATACACGAGAGAATGATGAAAGTGAATTTCAATTCTATATTCTGAAGACGAGTTATGATTAAAAGAATAACTGTTATAGGAAATGTTTTCTATGGAGATGTGAGGATTATGTAATTTTTAAATTAATGGTTTTCGGTTTACACGTCTGTAAATGTTATGATTATGAATTTGACAGGGTGTGATTTAATTCATTTCATGGAATAACAGTGCTTCTGAGCTTGGGTATAGTTTGTAGAAATGCATCTGCATTTCCGTATTTTATAATCTTTCAGATATAAATATGCTTAAATGAAATATACAGTATATAATTATGAATAATTCTACAAATAATTTGCAAAAAAGGAAAGTAGGTTCGGGTTCCAGTTCGAGAGATCGTGACTGGTGATTTTATTATTAATTGACATCCAACTTTCAGTTTTAAGAATAGACTTTGCACTTTATAAGATTACCTTTACAATGGTATAGTTATGTTCTGCTTACAGTCTCCAGCAATATCGCCACCCTTCTTGGCACTTACCTAAAAGAAAGAGAAAACAAAATTAATAATCGTAAAAGGTTTTTTATTTACTATTCACATGTAGGCCTATGCATTTTCCTTAGATAATAATTTATTATACTCGATATTCTGTTATAGTATACTGTAATATAAAATTATAAAACCAGATTCAATTCAACATTTTTGCTGCCTTTCTACTTGCATTTCACGCAAAACGAAACATTTCTGTTATTTGTTTGTCAGCTTTAAATAAAAATTCCAATGAGAACTCGTCATTCGCTAAAAAAAATATTGCATTTACAAAGGTATAATTTACAAAGGTATGTACTTCTACTGGGATAAAGCAGTAATTTAAAAATATAAATGACTAAGATTCAAAATAAATATTTATATAAGTTATTGAGATATAAGACTGCCATTAATTGCATTGATCTGAGCAATATCTTCGGCGTATTGAATGGATTCCCCAGTTATGCTAGCGATTTGTAAGGGTTATTTTCCTTTCTTTCTTGTTTTATAACAACAAAATACCGTAATATTAATTGTAGAATATGTAATAAAAAAAATCAAATGTCTTTTACATAGGAACCTACGATGAAAAAAATCATCAAGCAACGATTTATTTCAATACGATAATTTATTTCCTTATGAACAAACAATAAACGTTCATAAAATGATTTTCCTCGTGTTAAAAGTCTATCAATTCTCGTTCATTCATACCAACTGCCATTCATGTTCTCACGTAACGTATACCTTCCTGTTATAAACGATACCAACTTACGGAAGCGTAATTAATAACTCGTTAACTCATATTTTAACAAAGGGAATCAAAATTACCAAATCGCACATTAAACTGACAGATAACATTTCGTACATTAATATTAATTGAATAATGAAGTTTACAATACGAGTTTTTCTTTGCATAGACACTCCCTCGAAAAAATAATTTTCACACATTAATTTACCATTTTCATTCATAACTGTATAATGTACGTTGTACGAGTGTTGAAACTTGAGAGAAATATCGTAAAATTATGTATTCTTTATTTTCCATTTATTAATTGCATTATTTGGCCCAAGTACTTTATACTTCTACTACAAAATTGGAAATGAACCATTATTATTTCAGACAGACTAAAAGCATCTGTTTAAACTAGACCGCCTATGATCTGCATTCATAATGAATATTTCAGCTTGAACTTTGAAGAGATTTCTATCCACAGTTTGCTAACAACAATAATAATAATTATAATTGGGAGAGAAATTTCGAAAGAATTTTAATTAACATTGCTTTTGAAATTTCAATTATCCATAAATGGAAAACCGACGATATCACCGTACTGATGATGAACTCTATACATAATTTGACAACTAAAAAATTTCATCTCATTATCTCCCAAATTCCGACATTTTCTTTATTTTCTCCATTCATCCATTAGACAGTTCTATGCTTTCTTCAGTCCATCTCAAATACGCCGACATAATATCTTCTAACGAAATCTTTCAAACTTTCACTAAAGAATAATTCAGTATCATAAGAACAGTAGCTGATCTCTAATTATCCGCATAGACCTGTAATAACATCTGGACATGCTATATATATGCGATGATTATATCCTCTCATTTCCCATAAAGATTAAGGTAATTGTCATTTATGCTGCCACAGTATAGTGTTATGATATACTGTATAGGAACTTCCCACGTCTACAGAATATAACTGCTGAGAGTAATTTTATTGTGTGTGTAATATGAATGAAATTATATTCATTGTAATGGAAACGGCTATTATGCTTTTAAACAGTTTAGAATGGATACATAAAAACAATGTTTGTGAAAATTTGTCTCAGGATTAAATCTCAGAAATTTAGAAAGACAGTTCAATATAAATAAGAAGGATAAAAGGGGATTTAAATATTAAGAATGTCAGAGTCTGGTAAATTTCACATTATAAACCCTATAAATGTAACTGTTAGTCTAAGCATTAGCAGATCTCAAAGATCTACCAATCGGTTTTCCAGTAGACAGCTAGTTTTTCAGCATTATGGATATACTAAAGCCAAATAAATTACTTCACTGTTGGCTTTAGACTAATCTAATATAATTATTCGATATAATAATAGTAGCATTATAATTTTGATTAAACTTTAATAATTGTGACACTCCTCACAACTTCAAATTATATATACTTTATTAAATTTCATGAGTCTAATGCTCTCATATATATAAAGGGTAATGTAATTTCATTGTTCAAGGATGTAGTAGTAGTTTTAGATGTTTAATTCCAGGAGTTCTCTCTTTTGTTCTTGTATTTTATCAATAAAGTGCTGCAGAGGGCATAACCCTGGAATTAAGAATAAGCTGACCCAAAAATATTTTTAATATCCCTCTTAAAGAAGAATTGAACAATACAAATATTGTAGAACTATTTTTTTCTTCATTCCAATATGATTTCTTTGTTTTGTACTCCTAATTTCTGTACGCTCCACATTTCAAAAACATCTTTTTATAAAAGAAGTATATGGTGTAAAAAAATTGACAAGTTAGAATATTCGGACTGTGTTTCTACTTACTATAGTCCGTTTCACGTGAATTATACTCCACTTTTAAATTTTGGAAGATGCGTTTCTTTGCTACTATTTTCGAAATGTTTATCAAAATATGAAGTTAAATTTACGTGTCAACTCAAATACCAATAGGCATTCATCAAAATTAAGTAATATCAAATACTGATAGAACAGTGAGTCCTCAAAAATCAAAAGTGGAGTGAAATTCATGTGAAACAATCAATAATAATCTGACAATGTTCAATTCAGAAAACTGCAAACCTTTACAAAAACATCTAGTGATAACTTTACCAACAGACTCTAAATGACCAATTTGGGATTTTCACCAAAAGATACGCGTCTAGTTTTCTCTTGGAGTGTAACATGTACATAGAAATACCCCCTGAATTTGAAGAGCTATAGGTCTAATTTAAATCACCAAGTATGTTTTAGAGTACCGTAATATTTCCAAATAAATCTTCCAAAGTTTACCTCGACGAAAAAGATTAACGACATTCTACCGAATAATAAGGGACATAGTGTTGCAATAATCTTCGAACATTACGGTTTCCAAACATGGCCATGTATAGTACCCTATACTTTGAATAATTATCTCGCAGTAAAATCGGCATTTAAATTGACTTTAATGCAGATTGCATTTCGTAAGTTACACGTTGTTCGAACGTTTAAAGGTCTCTTGCAGTAAAAGTAATAAAAACACGAGCACGAAACGGTAGCGTCTCCTTTCATTTTCAGTTTGAAAGTAATTTACATCAAATAAATAGGAGATTGGGTGGGCTGATGTTGTAAGTGTATCAGAGTTCAAAAGAAAAGGTAGTAAAGTCAAGACAAACTGAAGAAGAAATTGTTGCTGAACTGTAAATAAAGCACAACAGTTAGGAACAAATTTATATGTAGTAAGGTATAAAGCGCTGCAAAAAAGAATAAAATGGACCAACTAAATGATCTATATAAAGACTTCCAGCTTTGGAACTGTTGTACATAAATATTACCTTAAAAGGTTGATTTGAAAAAGTTGACCTTTTTGGGATAAAATTTTAAAATGATTGTGCATATTTTTACAAGGATAATTTTCGTCAAAGTTGGAAATGTCTATTAAAATATAACTGAATATATTGCTTTACAATATTTAAAAATCTTAAAATGGAAGAATCCAATCCATCAATCACGTCATAAATAATAAAATATGAATTTAAGACAACCATTTACAATTTTTTTCGAACAAAACCAATAACTGTAAAACTCGAGAAATATAGAAAGGAGAATGTTGTTTCTTGATAATACTAGGCTACTCCCATTCTATTAGGTTACTCTAAAAAGTACTAAATTTCCTGAAATTGTGAAAACCCTGTATAACATGACAGCTACCACCTGGAAGCATCTATCACCTCGGACTACTATCTGCTCTACATTTACTTTCACTCATTTATAATATAACTTCACGAATTACCAGACTTCTGTTATTTCCAAGATCAAAATCTCAAAGCATCACGAACTCAAAGAAAATAAAAGTTCAACAAGCACCCTGAAAATCTCGATCGAGGAGGTCCTCCTTGCAATAAAAGAAATTTTATTCTTTCTTTTAATGAAATTAATTATACATCTGTGATAGAAAGTATGTTTTGCATGTGTACCAATATTTTTTTTTAAAGAAATTGGGATTCTGGTGTGAACATAACTTATATTGTTTGTGTAAACACGGATTTCCCTGTAAATTTTAATTATAAGGTTTTCTGCGAATTCTGTTTTATTGTCGAATCCCAAGAGATGCTCTCAATTTCTCATTTTTATTCAAAAATAAGATCAAAATCAAGAAAATAGGAATTTCATTTATGATTTTATTGTTGCATCATTCTGGAAAGGAAAACAATCGCGGAAGTAAAAATAAACTCAATTCATTTACACTACAAAATCAACAAAAATTTTAATATCTAATCTTGTAACTTTATTCCCTAACGTATTAGACAATCAAAGGTATCAGATCAAATAAACATAAAAAACGCAGACTAAATTTACAGGATAAAATAATATTAAATTATGTTAAGGCTATTCAAAAGCAGGAGACACATTTCACAATATTAATGCAAATGCAGCTTACTGTAATCTGTAATAAAGTGCTTGTTATATTAGGAAATTAATTAGATCCAACACTCCATATGGTTTGAATACCTTCCGTATCTACAAACGCTCCTTTATCAAAGAAAAGAATTTGTTCAGTCCATTCTTACTTGGATTATTCTCCACTCTGAACCTAATAGTCAGTGTGGTCACTGTAGAGTACTGAGACTTCACATCTTTCAATTACGGATATTATTACTGCGATTTTCGTATTTTTTATAGGAACATAAAGAATATATTAGGCAACAAAGTATATAATTATTTTACACTAAATTCTGAGCATCATAATACAGCAATACAGCATTCAACTTGTAAAGTCATCTCCCAAACTCATCTTCGCTATTCAAATTCCTCATATACATTGTTTCCCCTCGTTAAAATCCCTATTCAACTGGTATAACCTAACAAGGATATTGCCCCTTCCATTTCACCATATTGAGCATTCGTGCAGCTTCTTTATTGAATTATCAGTCAGGTGATCAGTAAATGAATTGGAATAACTTTCGCCTCACTTTCTGTGGAGAAAATAACGTAATCAAACAGACGAATCTACAAATGCGAATACGGCAAACACATACCTTTTTTGTACCTGGGATAGAACCGACTGTCCACCTTTAAGGGTTGCCAGTACAGCGAGAATTTTCACTCTATGTCCAGAACGTAGAAGTTATTTTACTTGTCACAAAATATACTTAAACACGAGGGGTGAACCATTCATGAACATCAGTGTACAAATTTTCTGAACACCACTTAAACAATGCCTGAACATCGGTGAACGCCAATGAATTCCGACTGAACACCGAAACCGACATACGGTGTATCTTTGTGAGGTGGTTCACCCCTCGCTTTAAAAAAGGAATCAGAGTTGGCAAAAGCAATTGTCAGGATATCACAAACTAAGACGGGTTTTTAATAATCCTGAGAGAAATTGTGCAAATATGTCTGTGCAATTGTGCAGAGGAGCAGGGATTTTCAAATAATTTATTTTCCATAATCTTTCGAAATTGAAAGATTTTCCTTGAAGCTAACAACAAAAATATTTCTGGCATTAAAGAATGCAAGGAAAAATATTATATGGTTGGCAGATTACATTAATATTATAATAACTTATTTATATCCAATAACTCACAGCCCAGCAAACTCAATTTGCCTTTGCTATGCCACGCACAGGCTAAAACTACACATAGAACATTTTTAGTACAATAGAAATAATTTACAGTCTTCAATTCTCGCAATCTGGCAACTTCAATGTCCATCTGATTACAGCAGCTAGCATATTTACAATGTTTTCCATGCAGAAGTTGAAGGAAATTAGAAATGAATTGCGAATGGGAGATTGCTTTTAATTGCACGTTTCGACTGATGTATGGATCAGATTATTTTACTATAAAGAGATGGTGGATGATTGTCTAGACTCCAAACGAATAGAAGGTTGTGAGAAAGTGCTATTTAGAATTAATCGATAAGTTTACTTTTTCTTTCGTTGCCAAGTTTTTTTTTTTTAATCTCGTGTCTTGTTAAGGAAGGATCAAAGTTATGCAATGAAGAAACAGACTAAGAATCCTGATTTTTTTTTCTTTTTTCAACTAAAAATCTACTTTACAAAAGAGGTAGACGAACTGTCTACATGCCGCCGTAATTCTATTGATTGGATGGCTAGACGCTAAATATATTTTAAACATGTGAAAGTTAAATATATTTTAAACATGTGAACAAAATTTTATATAAGTTGAATTGAAGTTTCAGTGCTTCAAATTTAATAAATGTACGGTAAACATC
Source organism: Campodea plusiochaeta (assembly GCA_034698565.1). Classification (NCBI taxonomy): domain Eukaryota; kingdom Metazoa; phylum Arthropoda; class Diplura; order Rhabdura; family Campodeidae; genus Campodea; species Campodea plusiochaeta. The sequence continues at coordinate 3,508 of JAQIWE010003401.1, read as the reverse complement.
CACTCTAAAAAAATGCTAAATTCCCTTTAAAAAAATATTGCTAATGACTCGGCTAATGGGGTTACAGTAATTTTGAAAATGTATAGGAAAACATAGTCTGTTTATTTATAGATTGCCGGTTTCGAGCATTTTAGAAGATAAATTATCCTCAGTCTATTGGTTTCCATCACAATTTATCAACTTAAAACATAACACTCCAACGTAAACAGCAGCACGCGTGCTTATTGATGCAGTTTATCATTCCTAGCACATATTCCTTTAAAAGCATCTATTTTTAGGAATATTCTGTCATCCCTTCACGAGTAGGAACTATTTAGCTTAATAAAAATAACAAAAACAAAACTACATTTCATCATCAATATTAATACCGATTCCGAAGGTCTCGTGGCAATAAATTTTAATGTCAAACCTCATCTATCTTCATATATATTATTCGCAAAAGTATTATTGCCTTTTTTTTCTCGTCCGCTACGTGTCTGACTCTGAACGTGCTTTACGTGTTGAAAAATAAAGTTTATCGGTTATTTATCAAAGGTTAAACATTAGCATAACTGTTCGCTATTTTCATAACTGAATATATGAGTATGCAAGTAGAATTTACACGACTGAGCTATGAGATTATACTCCTTATTATTCTTGTGACGACATGAAATCAAAGTTCAGACATTTGACAAAATACCGATGATAGAAATCGCTGGCTGTCATTTGTTAGAAGACTGACAATCTCTCTTAATTCCAGTCGCGTATATTTAATCATACCTAGACCTATATATAACTCGTTATATTTTTTTAGATATATAGGGTATTCAATAAATAGACTATTAGGTTAGGCCTATGAAACTAGAAATTTAGTAGATATGTACAATATGTTGTTGGCATAAAATTATAAGATAAAACTTAAATTAAACCACAACACAATAATATTTACGGTTTGGAATCAATGAGAGAGAGAGACAAAAATAATGTGCCGTTTTTACAGTAAAATATATATAATTTAAGTTACCAATTCACATTTTCACAAATTTTAACAAGTAGGCCTACCATAATTATTATCCATTTAAAAGAAAGTTTTTAAAAGATAATTGCATGTAATGAATTCCTTCGTCTTTAAAGTAAAATTAAAATGAAACTGCAAATTATTTTCTTTCAGTTAAGTAATACTTTCTGGATACTGTTGAGCATAACAAGCATTATTCATCTTTAGAAGCGTGTTATTATATAAAAGTATCACTCTTCTTAACAACGTAATTCAATCTTCGTCGCTTCCTAACCGGAGATTGTGCATAAAACACGATACCACTGTCTCACTTCCATTCAAAACAACAATAATTACATAAACTATATACACGCAAATCTCTATCTCTAATTGATAGAACCGTTACCCACTCTTTAGTTTAATCATTGTTTTGTGCTGAGCGACAACACTAGAAAAATAAAATATATAGGACTCGACGAGGGGTTTGTGTATTTGTGAAATTTGGTGTGGAGTAATCGACGTCAAGTGAAATCAGTCGAAATCAAATGAAATCAATCAAAATCCAAAAAATAACACGGAACATAAAAAAAGTAAAATGAAATGAGAAATCATGGAAGAAAAAAAATATGCAAATTTAACGCAAACGATCGAAATCAATGAATATTAACTTTAAAATAGATCTTATAAAACAAATTATCCATGAAAGAAAACAATTGCCTTGATTGTTCCATAGATCTGGTTTAAATTTGGCCTAAACTTGAAGGTGATTTTTTAAGTTAATTATATGATCTTCTTTGATTTCGTCGAATCCACATGTTTTCCATAATTTAATAATTCTATCAAACACTGCATCGATCAAAACAAATTACATTTACAATTAAAAAGTAATCGAATGAACTAAAAGGAAGTCAATTGAATTTATCAATCATTAAGTCTCTCCCTAATTCGCAGATTTTCAAAATCTGTGACAGGAAAAAAAAAATCACACGAAATGAAATGAAATCACCAAAACCAGGTGTAAATCGAGTGCACAACCCCTCTGGGCTAGTCCTTTTACGAAAAGACTATTTAAATTATTTCTAATCGCGGGAAGTAGGATCTGAGATTATAATCCAACAACCACAATTGTTATTCGCCGGTCCATTGACCAAGTTAGTAGCAGCAATTTACATAACCGAGTTATTTAACTCCAATAAAATTACCTATTTATTATTGTTATCAGACAATTCATTTTCACATTGTCCCACGGCGACGAAGGGGAAGGGGGATCCCTAGGTGCTAATGAATTGGTAGTCAATTCATTCATTTATAAGAACCGGTTTATTAAAATAGAATGGTCAGTTTTTTTTACAGATTTTGAAGATACAACTTTTTCCATGAGTTTAAAGAATGTATAATATAGGTGTGTTTTTTATATTATGCAGTAATATTAACTGATTGTTAGTTCCTGGTCATTTCTGAGATCTTTCTGCTTCAGAAACCATTAGTTATATCAATCAACCCTTTATTTCCGATTGAACTGATCAATAAAAGCAAATTGTACAGGTAGGCTAGGGCGTAATGCTATAGAAGAGAAAATTATGTGTGCATGTAATCCTGTAAAAGTTTCAAAAGTCAAAAACTAAATCTTTTTTTTTTCAGCTCGCGGACAAGAATTTGCTGTTTGCTGTCAGACAGTTAAACCAGTCCCAAGTTAGCAACTGCCGTTACTCGTTATAATCATTTATAAAATTGCAAACTGCAGATTGTCCGACACTTTAATCCCTATTGTTCCAAGATTTTTTAGAACTGCTGTTGAATGTTCAGCATGTCTGAATTTTTTTTTTTTTTTCTTTTTTTTCAGAAATACAGCTTGTCAATTCTGAGGTAGACAAAGGTCAAAAGTCGCTTATAATCTGAATCAGCTGTTAAAAAAATGGAACAAAACATGAAATTCTCCACGTTGAATGTACTGACACCATCACGAACTAATATTACAAGATAGAACAGGAAGTTTTAAACTTAAACTTCCGAATCTTTCACCACGAGCTTTCACTAACGTAACAAATAATCTTTCCTGACGTTAATTCCACACCCCATACCTAAATATAACCCCCATGGCTCTTAAATCACCACGTTATACAGATACACCACAATATACAGCAGTACGCTATATATCGAAAGAGGTTGCTATATAACTTCTGTAATAAACAGTACATATGATGCACATATACATTAATAGTAATCCTATGAAGCTAGATTATCTCACAATAAATTTAACAAACGCTTGCAATCTCCTAAATTTAGCAAACTTTATAGTAAGAATGATCTCAGCAATTCTCAGTGATAATGAGCTATCTGGCAGTCTCAGCGGTAATTTTGAGTAATTTCTCGTAATCCCCATGGGACTATTTAGTAAATCTTGGAAGCCTATAAGCAGCAATGCATTTTACAATTTTTAGTTCACGTTAGGATCTCCTTGATAAGATTCAGCAATAATCATTGTAGTACGATAGTTTAAGATATACTTTATACAAAATCTTACGGACCCAA